>PVIY010031540.1:0-29838 GCA_004026745.1 Myrmecophaga tridactyla | reverse complement strand
CTTTAATTTCTTTCATGAATATTTTATAGTTTTCAGTGTACACATCTTTTCACCTCCTTGTTTAAATTATAGGTATTTTATTCTTTTGGATGCTGTTATCAATGGAATTGTTTTCATGACTTCTTTTTCAGATTGTTTGTTACCAGTGTATAGATACCCTGCTAACTTCTGCATGTTTATTCTGTATCCTCCAACTTTATTCATTTATTTGTTCTAATAGCTTTCTTGTGGATTCTTTGGGATTTTTCTATAGATAGGATCATATTATCTGTGAATAGGGATAATTTAACTTCTTCCTTTTCAATTTAGATGCCTTTTTCTTTCTCTTGCCTGTTTGCTCTGGCTAGGAGTTCTAGCACAAGAGTGGTGATGATGGGTAACCTTGTCTTGTTCCTGGTCTTAGGGGAAAGATTTCAGTCTTTCCCCATTAAGTATAATGTTTGCTATGATTTTTTTTAAAACTGGACTGTGAGAAATTTCCCTTCTATTTCTAGTTTCCTTAGTGTTTTTATCATGAAAGTGTTTATTAAATGCCCTTCTTCATCAAGACGATCATGTATTTTTTTTCCTTTATTCATTAATGTGGCATATTACTTTGACTTATTATTTAATGTTGAACCATCCTTACATTTCTGGAATAAATCCCATTTGGGCATGGTGTATAATCCTTTGAATATATTTTAGTTTGGGTTTGCTAGTAGTATTTTGTTTAGGATATTTTGCATCTAAATTGTGCCAGTTTGAAACTATTGTATAGCCCAGAAAAGCCATGTTCTTTAATCCTCATTCAATATTGTTGGGTGGGATCTTTTTAATTAAGTTGTTTCCATGGAGATGTGACCCAGCCAAATGTGAGTGGGCCCTTTTGATTTGGTGGTTTCCATGGACATGTGTGTCTACCCAATCCAGGTGGAGTCACTTACTGAAGTACTTTAAGAGGGAACCATTTTACAAAGAGTCTCAGAGCCAACACAAGGCCCAGATGTTTGGAGATACAGAAAGAAAACATCCCTGGGGAAGCAGTTTGAAACAAGACACCAAAAAGACCAGCAGATGCCAGCTACATGCCTTCCCAGCTGACAGAGGTGTTCCAGACCCATCAGTCTTTCTTGAGTCAAGGTATCTTTCCCTGGATGCCTTACTTTGGATATTCTTATGGCCTTAGAACTGTAAACTTGTGACTCAATAAATTCCCTTTATAAAAGCCATTCTATTTCAGTTTTATTGCATTCTGGCAGCTTTAGCAAACCAAAATAAAATTTATAAAGAATATTGATCTGTAATTTTCTTTTCTTGTGCTGTCTTTATCTGGCTTTGGTATCAGAGCCAGATAAAATGTGCTAGCCTGATAGGATGAGTTAGGAAGTAATCCCTCATCTTCTGTTTTTTTTAGAAGAGTTTGAGAAGCATTGGTGTTAAATATTCTTTAAATGTTTGATAGAATTCAGCAGTGAAACCTCCTAGTCCTGAATTTTTCTTTGTTGGGAAATTTTAAATTATTGAGTCAATCTCTTTACTTATTATAGGTCTGTTGAGATTTTCTATTTCTCCTTGCATCAGATTAGGTAATTTGTATGTTTCAAGGAATTAGTTCATTTTATCCAGGTTTACAAATTTGTTGGCATATACTTGTTCAAAGTACTGTTCTCCTTTTTATTTCTGAAGTTCGGTAGAAATGTCCCCATTCTCATTCCTGATTTTAATTATTCGTGTCTCCTCTCTCTTTTTCTTTGCCAGTCCATGTCAGAGGCATTGGGGATGGTTGTGGTGCATGGTATGGTGCTGGAGTGCACCAATTATGCTATTAGGATGTCATACATGTTCCCCAATGTACACAACTGTGGCAAGTGTATTGGGGGATGCTTTTGGAGGCAAACCAAATTGTTGCATTCAATTTGAAAACGACTGGGATTTTACTTGTATGAAAATGGATAAAGTTCTATATGGTATAGCTAAATGGCAGATAATGGAGAATCTTCTTGATCTTGTAATGAATCTTGTTTGTATATTCCAGCTGTTTTAAAGTCCTGAGGCTTTGGGGACACATCAATAAAGAAGACTGACATGATACCTTTCTTTGTGAGACTTAAAACTCGTCTGAAGGACCACAATGTAATATATAGTAAGAAAGAAAAAAAATTTAAGTCAAATAGTACTAAAAAGGCTTATGACAAAATACATAATTTCCCTTTCCTATCTCTCCCAATTTTCCTCATTCTTCTCCATAAGCAACAATTTTTACTCCTTTAGCTGTCTTTTCTGGAATTTACACCTCTCCTTATTTCTAAATAAGATGTGTATACTATCTTTAGATATTATCTATCAAGTTCATCTTATAGTAGATGAGAATTATATTATATTATGTTATATTTGTTCAAATTCATTGTCAATGTTTATATTATTATATATATGCAAATATTGTTCCCCAAATAGTGTTCTATAACTATATTTTCAACATAGCTTTCAGTTTGTTATCTATTGGACAACCCATTCACCAATTTCTTAATTTTGGCTTATAGAATTTTCTGTTGACAAACTTCTATTTGGTTGTTTTTCAAATATGTGATGTCATTTTTCAAAACCTGTTTTTTATGCCTTTTAACATGTAAATGTATTTGTTTTACCATCTATGTTTAATAATTCCAATACTTGGAGTCCTCCAGGCTATGTCTGTTGTCAGTTATTTCTGTTAGTTCTTATTCATCTTACCTTGTTTCTTTATCTGCCTAGTTATATTTGATCATATATTGGACACTATATTTTAAAAATTAATAATGGAAATAATTTAAAACTTAGGATAGTATTTCCTTCCAGAGAGGATGTGTATTTGTTTCTTCCAGACTCCTGGGACACCAGATATCTTTTACCACTTTAATCCAATTTCAAGGCTTTAGATTTGGGCCAACAAAATGATACAAAGCTGGTGGTAGTTTATGTGAAGGCTAGGATGCAGGCCTTTGAAATCTTAGTCCAAAGGAAGAGATTGTTTACAAGGTGTGTTAGTTAGATTCAGTTGTCAACTTGGCCAGGTGAGCATACCTAGTCTTGTTGCTGCGGACATAAGCCAATGGTACGTGAACCTCATCTGTTGCTAATTACATCTGCAATCAGCTAGGAGGCATGTCTGCTGCAATGAGTGACGTTTGACTTAATTGGCTGATGCTTAAATGAAAGATTGCAATGTAGCACAGCTAAGCAGCTCGGCATTCCTCATCTCAGCACTTGCAGCTCAGCTCAGCCCAGGCCTTTGGAGATGGAGAAAGAAGTCACCCTGGGGAAAGTTGTTGGAACCCAGGGGCCTGGAGAGAAGACCAGCAGAGACCATCCTGTGCCTTCCATGTAAGAAAGAACCTCAATGGAAAGTTAGCTGCCTTTCTTCTGAAGAACCAACAAAATAAATCCCCTTTTATTAAAAGGCAATCTGTCTCTGGTGTGTTGCATTCCGGCAGGTAGCAAACTAGAACACAAGGGTACCCACCCTAAGTAGGCCCTGAATCTTGTTGTGTTCTACTTTGGGAGGCCTTCAAAAACTCAATCTGTCTCCTCTTTCAGATTAGCAAATGCCCCCAGGGCAATAGCCACCAGTATGCTATGCTCAATCTCTGGATTCTCATCTCTTCCTGGATTCTGCCTCATTATCTTGTTAGCTCTTTGAAGCTTTAAGGTTTTATTTAAATATTTAATCCAAAATATCCAGTTTCATTTTGTTGGATGGTTGATCTGAATTCCCTAGTTCTGTTATTATCAGAACTTGAAGTTCTTATTTGGTTGCCTCTCTTTTTGGTTTTCCTGAATATATTAACTGCCTTGAAAAACATTAGTTTCAAAGTTTTGGGAAATATTTCCTCTTAATTCTATCTCTGTTGTTTGTTCTCTAGGCATTCCATACAACTATAATCCTAGGGCTTTTTTTTTTTTTTAATTTGTATATGGGCAGGAGGCACTGGGGATCGAACTCCAGACCTCCAGCACGGCAGGTCGGAGCTCTGCCTGCTGAGCCACGGAAGCCACCCTAATCCTAGGGCTTTTTGATGTTGTCCTTGGAATTCCACTTGCTTTTCTCCTGATTTAATTTCCCTGGGTCCTTGATTTTCTTATACTTAGATTTATTCCTGTTTTGTTGAAGCAGATACTCTAGCAGTTTCATCAGGTTAAAAATGTTATAGTGGCAGAAACATGGTGATGTCAACTGTTGACACGCCTGTCTTTTGTGTCACACTGCTTCAATCAGTACTGGCACACAGTTATTATGTGGACATTATGGCTTCACCATCATTATGGAGATTCCCTTCCTTTTCTCTTGAATTTTCTATATTCCATGTCTTAGCCTTTCTTAGATTATCCTTTATATTAGTGGAAACAAGGTGCTTGAGTAGTATGGTAGGCAGAACAATGGCCCCCAAAGATGTCTTAGTCTCTGAAATCTATGTACATTTATCTTACATGGTAAAAGGGACTTTGCAGGTGTGATTAAGGTAAAGATCTTGAAATGGAGAGATTTATTTTGGATTATTTGAGTGGGCCCAATGTAATTACAAGGGTAAAAAGATCTTTATAAAAGGGTGAAAAAAGGGAGAGAGAGAGAGAGAGAGATGCTTCCTTACTGGTTTTGAAGATGGAGAGGATAGGGCACAAGTCAAGGAATGCAGGCAGCCTCTAGAAACTAGAAAAGGTGAGCAAACATATTCTATGCTAGAGCCTCTGGAAGGAATACAACCTTGTCAACACCTTGATTTTAGGACTTCTGACCTCTAGAACTATAATAGAATAAATTTTTGTTGTTTTAAATCACTAAGTATCTGACAAAATTTGTTATAGCAGCAGTAAGAAACTAATATAGGTGGTAATTTTTTTCAGATCTTGCAAATCTGAATATGTCTATATTCTATCTTCACATTTGATTGATTGGTTGGCTGGTTATAGGATCCTTTCAACACACTGAAGACACTGCTTCATTGTTTTCTTCCTTCAAATATTGTTGAGAAGTCCAGAGTCATTTTTATTATGATTCCTTGTATGTCATTTTTTTTTCTCTCTGGAGACTCAGAGTATTATCTCTTTGGCCCTAATGTTCTAGGGATATTTAGCAATGTGTAGGTCTAGTACAGTAAAATTTTCTGTATATCAGAAACCTTATGCTTTTAAACTCCTAAATAAAATTGGAAGCAAAATATTTGTAATATGTGAGAAAATACTATAATAGAAAGTACTCGCATAAATCAATAAGAAAAGGATTAATTCTCTGAAAGAAAATGATAAAACAGTACTTTTAAAAAGAACATAAATAAATGGTGAAGAAACACATGAAAAAGTATATAGCAGCTTTCCCAGAAATCAAATAAATGCAAATTAAAACAGTAAGAAACGATTTTCCACACTTTAAATTGGTAAAGATGAAGGAAAACAATAGTTAGTGTTGGTTAAATTTTCTGCACTTTTGTATTCTGTTGATGGAAGTGTAAAGATATATATCTCTTCCAGATGGGGAACAATTATGTAAGCCAGATCAAAAGTTTAAAAAAATGTTCATATCCTTTGATTTAACAGTTGCACCTCTGGGAATTTTTTCTAAGGAAATAATGAATGTGAGCACATATTTAACCATCATTTTATCCATGTTGTTTATAATACCAAGAAAGTGGAACAACCTAAATATCCAACAATAGAAAATTGGTTAAAGTCACTTCTATGCTTTAAACTGTATTAAAGTTATGGTATTAAAAAATGATTAGTATTGGTTAAGAGGCTGACTCATGGGGAATTGAAATGAGTTTGATGATTAATTTTTTAATTTATTTTTGTATAATCCTTTGGACTCTTGACTGTGGTTTGATAATAGTAAGGTTGTTTTCCTTCTCATGATGATCTATTCCTACTTCCAGACATTGAAAGGATATAAAGGAGAGCCTTCAATAATGACAATGGTCAAACAATGATAACAGTAGCAGTTAACTCTGTATTACTCTGTGCTGGGTGACCTGTTGAATATTTAACATAGATTATTTTATTTATTCCATTTTGGGGTAGGTAGTATTATCCGGGGTCACAAAGCTAATATATACAGCAGTGAGAATGCAAACCCTGGCAGTTGGGATTTCACACTTTCTTAAGCACTGGAATAAATTAGCTCAGTTAAATAAAGAAAACAGGTTTTAAATCAATGTGTACTCAGTGTGTGTGGTAAAACCCTCTTTTCCTTATAATAGGCTGTGTTCTAGTTTGCTAGCTGCCAGAATGCAATATACCAGGAATGGAATGGCTTTTTAAAAGGGGAATTTAATAAGTTGCAAGTTTACAGTTCTAAGGCCGAGAAAATGTCCCAATTAAAACATATCTATAGAAATGTCCAACCAAAGGCATCCAGGGAAAGATACCTTGGTTCAAGAAGGCCGATGGAGTTCAGGGTTTCTCTCTCAAGTGGAAGGGCACATGGTGAACACAGTCAGAGTTTCTCTCTCATCAGGAAAGGCACATGGTGAACACAGTCAGGGTTTCTCTCTCATCTGGCAGGGCACATGGGGAACATGGCGTCATCTGCTAGCTTCTTCTCCTGGCTTCCAGTTTCATGAAGCTCCCCAGGAGGCATATTCCTTCTTCATCTCCAAAGATCACTGGCTGGTGGACTCTGCTTCTCGTGGCTATGTCATTCTGCTCTGCTCTCTCTGAGTTCCTCTTCTCCAAAATGTTTCCTCTTTTATAGGACTTCAGAAACTAATCAAGACCCATCTGAATGGGTGGAGACATGTCATCACCTAATCCAGTTTAACAACCTCTCTTGATTAAATCACATCTCCAGGGAGATGATCTAATTACAGTCTCAAACATACAGCATTGAATAGAGATTAGAAGAAATGGCTGCCTTTACAAAATGGGATTAGGATTAAAACATGGCTTTTCTAGGGTACATACATCATTTCAAACCAGCACAGGCTGCTTAGAGTTTTACATTTTTATTAGAAGATAAATTATTATTTAAAGTTGTCAGCTGCATTCCTGTTAATGGAGGTTTACCCAATAGCCCTTTGCTCTGGAAGACTCCTTGAGGGATTCCCTTTAATTAGGTAGATGTAAGGTAAGCAGAGGAAGGGTGTGACTAGATATTTTGGGTATTGACAAATGCTACTCTTTTCATCATGTCCTTTGGCACAAGGAATTTGAAGGCTGCTGGGAGAAAATTGACAATTTGAGAAGGGAAGGTTTGAGACCCTGACCACTGCTTTTAGGAGAGTCATTGTTACTACATCACCTTTTATGGTCCAAAGTGGCAGCAATTTGAGATGGACACTGAGGCTTTCTCAGGAAAAATACCCTTGTCATGAGGACAAGGGAAGCCTGGACTGCTTACATAGGTTTAACACTGCTGGCTGGGGGGCCTGGTTTCTAAGCTCAGCGCCTATAATAATTATTATTTTTTTTGTATGCTGTATGGCAGGGGTCACACTTCATTCTTTTTCCATGTGAGTATTCTGTTATTGCAGCACTGTTTGTTGAATTTTTGTTTGTTTTTTCTTTCTTTCTTTCTTTGCATGCTTGTTTGGTTTTAAGAAGTGCATGGGTGGGGAATTGAACCTGGGTTTCCCACATGGCAGGTAAAAATTCTGTCACTGAACTACCCTTGCACCCCTGCAAGGCCTCTAAATTATATCCTAGCATCATAGGCGTGACCTAGGAAAAAGAGCCCAGTGTGTTTGTAATGTTGGCGTTTCAGACTGTTAGTGTGCTTACATTTTTAACCATCTAGTGAGTGTTGGTGATATAACAGATCTTCTGTGTTTCAACAGTGACACCATGTGGAGCAGAGGTAGTGAAGACTAGGGACTGATGGAGTATAGTAGTTTTCTTTCTTTCTGAACCTAAACCTACCATGGAAGAACACAAATAGTACTCACATTCTCATGATTTAATGAGACGGGGGTCTGATCCATTTAATTTGAATGTTAAAAACAGATATGAATATGGAAGTAGGCATTAATAGAAGAATTGAGGGTCAAAAAAAAAAAGTATAAGAGATATAGGGAAATGGCAAATGAAAGTCCTCTCCTGTCAGTGGTTACTTTAAATGTCAATGCTTTAGCTTCCAGTCAAAAGGCAGAAATTGGCAGATTGGATAAAAAAAAAGCATTTCTCGGAAAGAAATGAGAAGGGTCTCAAAATGGTACGATATAAAAAGCCAAATGAAAAACAGATATGTACATCAAAAGACAAATGACAACATGGTAATGCAAAATATATGACAAAGGGATAATTTTTGTAATAAACAAAGAACACTAAGTCAATAGGGAAAAAGATAAGTAACCCAGAAGAAAAATGGCCAAAGAATATAAATAAGAAGTTAATAGAAAAGAAATAGACAAAAATAAAAAAATGAAAAAAAAAAAAGGAATAGGCATAACTAACTTTTTTTTTTCAAGGGCAGGCACCGGGAGTCGAACCTGGGTCTCAGCATGGCAGGCGAGAACTCTGCCTACTGAGTCACCATGGCCTGCACACATGACTAACATTTAAAGAGTTTTGATTTCATTCATAATTCATTCATTTATTAAACACAAAGACTAACAACAGACTTATAAATATTAAAAAGTAGGATAAAATTCAGTATTAGGAGGGGTGTGAGGGAAACTCACAAATTGTTAGTGGAAATAACAGTTAGTACAACATTTTGCCATATATATTTATAATATATATCCACATTTAAAATGCATATACCCAGTTAATTCAGAATTCCAATGTTAGGAGTTTAGGAATGTTCCAATTACTTCTTATTTATATATGCTAGGATGCATTCATTTATAAGTAACTGAAAATCCAATTCAAACAACAAAGAGGATTTATTAGATGACAGAGTTGGATCCCAGAAGCAGGGTGGGCTTCAGCTCTGATTTGATTCAGCATCTCAGTGATATCATTATTCTTCCAGTTTCTTTCCAGGTCCCCCATCTGACTTCTGGATATGTCAGTTTCATCCTAAGGGTAATTCCTCATCAAAGTCATATTGATGGTTGTTAAGGACTCCAAAGATACAGTGGACATATGCCATTCTTTGTGGCCACAAGGTACCTTTGAACTAGCTTTCCTATGGGGAGTTCTTCACCTTATGATTCCTAACTTCTGTGACGGTTAATTTTTATGTGTCAACTTGGCTAAGTTATAGTACCCAATTATTTAATCAAACAATTAATTTAGGTGTTGCTGTGAAGGCACTTTGTAGATATGGTTAATATCTACTTTAAGTAAAGGCAATTACCCTAGACAGTGTAAGTAGGCATCATTAAATCAGCTGAAGATCTTGAGAGCAAAAACTGGTTTCCTGAAGAGGGAGCAATTCTGCTTTAAGACTGCAGCATCAACTCCAGCTGAGTTTTTAGCTTGCCAGCCTGCCCTGCAGATTTTGGATTTGCCAGTTCCCATAATCATGTGAACTAATTTCTTGAAATAAATCTTGTTTTTTTTTCTTTTGGAGAACTCTGATTGATACACTGCCCCAAAGTGAAATTCAAAAATTCTATTTCCCAGCCTCCTTTAATATCCTTGGCAGACATTCAAATAGAACCTGGTGGCCTGAAGATGCAAGAATCTTGCAGAAACCCCATGGCAAGGGTGGCACTAGATGCACACCATCTCCAGAGACAGCAGCGGCAGATGTTCAGGTGGAAGACTCCAGGGCTCAGCATTCTTTGCCAGTGGAATGTTTGTGACCTTTTGGGGCAGTAGTGGTGTTTTCTCTAGAGCAATTCTGCAATTGGATATATTCTGCTGTGGCCTTGAGGCCTGATTCTCTGGCCTTCCTAGAGATTCTCAGTACTCTTTGATATCCTTTGATAAATTCCCTTTCTGCTTAAACTATCCACAGTTCATTTCTATTGTCTGTAAGTAAGAACTGTGACACTCATCCACATCTGAGAAAAAGACAGGATCATTTTCAGTAATTCTTTGAAAAGAGCGTGGAAGCTTCCTTTACAGTTAACCTCTGGTAAACCTTTTTTTGTATCTCAATAGCTAAAACTGGGTCATATTTTTTCCCATGAACTACTGGGGTTTAAAGATGGGGTTACACTAATGATCTAAGACCTGACCCATAAACTTATCATTTAAGACTTAAGTAAAAGTACAAAGAGGGAGAAGGATACCCAAGGGAAAATCACAATACTTGTTAAGACAAGGATAAGTGGGTAAGGGTTTATAGGAGGTAGGAGGACCTCAACATCTACCAAATAGAGTGATTTATTTTATGCCCCTTAGTGTCTACAAACTTGTTCTTTTTATCTGTATTCCTCTTTGGTGCTCTAATCATGTTGCTGCTGGTTACAACCTGAAATCTCTGGACATTGCCCCCAGGATAGGATGCAGCTTACTGCTGTGGAGTTATACAGAGAAGGTAGGGTTTAACAAATGAGTATGATTGCTGAAATCATTATACTGATGTTTCTTTTAGCCTCCAGTATCTTAGAGCAGCTAGAAGTAAAAACCTAAAATTGTGGAATTATAACCCATACCAAACTCTGAAATCTGTTCTACAACCAATTGCTGCTCTATACTTTGAAATTTATTGCTTTTTTGTATATATGCTATTCTTCACAGAAAAGAAAAAAAAGTCAATTGTGATGATAAAAACATATTTATTCCTTCTAGCCTCCAATGTTCTAGGGGAGCTAGAAGGAAAATTTTGAGATGATGGTATAGTGGCCCATGACAAACTCTGGGATCTGTCCTGTAACTACTTATTGAAGAGTGCTTTGAAAACTATTGCTTTTTCCTTTCTTTGCTTTGTAAATATATCACACAATAAAAAAAGTTTAAAAAAAAAAAGAAAGAAACACTGGGCTAGACTAATATCCTGGAAGAGGGGATGGTAGATTCACAGGATAGGGAGTGGAGGCCTATAATACTTCAAGTCAGGGTCAGGGACTTTACCTCTCCAGGTCCCCAAAAAAGCACAGGGAATATGTTGATACTCTAAATACTGTCCTTTTTGGGAACTCACTTCCACCATGAATTGCAGATGAGCCTCTTTGTTCATCATGTAGCAGGTGACTGCTGAATCACCATTTTCCAAGGACAACGCTTATCTCTCTGAGTACAGTCTAACCACAAGGTGGGAGATACATGCTTCCTCATTTGTCCTATAATTTGCAAGGCTACATCTCATAATAAGGTTAGTATTATACATTGTTATTCAGAGCAGGTTTAATTCACGTACCAGGCTTCTCAAATGTACCTTTTTTGGACCATCCCTGAGCAATATTCTTTTACCTCACTTAGCCACCCAGAGAGTTAGCCAAATGATTTGAAATTATTACTTGGAAACTTAATCTTGAAGTTTCTTTTTATAATGGTGGTTGCTGTGCTATTTGGTACATAGATATTCTGGGTTATTTGATATAATGATATTAAAAACTGTTATCTTTATTGTAGCCTTTAGCTATAACTGCATTTTTTTCTTCCTGGATAAGACTAGCCTTTACCATTATGAAGTGCCCTTAATCATATTTATGTTTTTGTAGGTTGTATTATCTGACATTAAGTTATCAACCCCTGCATTCTATTGTTTCCATCTGCCTGGTATATCTTTGTCCATACCTTTATATTTGGCCTTTTTGAATCACTTCGCTTTAGGTATGTTGCTTGTATGCAGCATAACATTGGTGTGTCAGCTTTTGCTGCATAAACTATGCCAAAACTTAGTGGCTTAAATCAGTCATTTATTTAGTTCATAATTCTGTAGGTTGGCTGGGGATTTCAGGTCTAGGCTGGCTCACTTGATCTCTGCTGGGCTTGCTCATGCATCTGAGGTCAGGATTGTGGGTTGGTTGATGACTGGATGATCTAATATAATATAGCCTCATCCACACATCTGACTATTAGCAGAACATCAGCTAGGGCTAGGGACTGAGTAACTGGGTCATGAGTCATTTATAATCAAGCAGGGTAGACTGCACAATTGGAGATCACAGGGTTTCAAGTACAGCAAGAGAGGACACTCCCTGATGCCCTCAAGTGTCCGCTTGCTACAGATTTGCTAATGCCCCATTGGCCAAAGCAATTCACACAGACAATTCAAATTTAATGGGTGGAGTAGACTCCTCTTCTTGATGGGAGTATTGCAATGTCATATTGCAAAGTCATAGACAAAGGAAGGGGAAGAATGGATGGCTAGGTTCATAATCTATCAAAGTTTGGCTTTCCTTTATGAATTAATTTAAAAGCCTTTCTCTAAATGATGGATTTAAATTACCAATTACATTTATTACACGTTTATTATCTTTGATCTCAATTTTGTCTGATTATTCTGTGCTATATCTACATAGTAAAAATAACAAGTGTATTTATTTGTTATTATACACTTGCTATTTTTACTATGTTTTTCTACAAGGAATGTTTGCTCTTTTTATTTATTTTTTGTTTTTTGGTGTTTAGGGCAGCTTATATTTTTGTTTTAACGGTTACTTTTATACTAATGCCTTTTTTTTTTTGCAGAGGAAATAATTCCTTTATTCGAAAAATGATGCTGAACCTCAGAGATCAGTTAAACCAACTGCTGGAATGAGGATTCTTTTTTAAACTGTGCTGTTCCCTCTCTTCAAACAGCTATAGCTGTACAGAATTGGAAAAACATTTTGTCAGAAGGCAGCAAATTAGTGTTTTTCAGGACAGAAGTCAGCTCCCGTAGCTCCTGCATGTCCAATCATCTAGATTTTATTTCTTCTTTGCATTGATTCTTGCAGACCCAGTTCATTCCGTCCTGCACGCCCTCTCCTGTGAGAACTGAGCAAGACTGGATCTGCCAGACTCGGTTGCGAATAGTATGCAAGTTCAATCCTTCTGCAATTTCAGAGGCAGGGGCTGCTGTGAGCAAATCCTGTTTATTAGCAAAGATAAGCACTGGCAACACAATTTGGCTTTTTTCCTCCAGTAACTCAGCCAGTTTCTGACCTGTCTCTTCAAATCTTTTTCTGCCTGCACTGTCGATTACATATATAAGAATATCAGTATTTTCAAAATAATTCCTTCAGTATGGTCTAATTTTCCGCTGTCCACCAATATCCCATACGTTGTTTAAAACCCTGTGATTTCACACTTTTGATGTTAAAACCCTGTATAGGTGTGATGTGGCTGATGTCTTCAGATGCCAGCTTCTTCAGAAGAGTAGTCTTCCCAGCATTATCCAAGCCTAGGAGAAGGATTCTCACCTCTTTCTGGTCTGGTGCACTTTTCAATTTGTGCAAATTCGAGAGTAAGCCCATCCTCTAGCCGAATTCCTCCTCCTCCATCAATGCCTTTTTCTTAATTATTTGGTCATTTTCCCCCTAACTTCTGCTATTTGGTTTGTTAGCTTTACACAGCATTCTTTGATATCATTTAAATAATATTCATTTGTTTCCATCTATTATTTACTTAATGCATAATAGAGAGCTATTTGTCTCCATCTATCTGCATATTTAACTTTAATAAAAAATAAAGGAAGACAAAATGCCCCCCATGTGGGACATGACATTCAGGGGTGAAACTCTCCCTGGTGACATGGGAGATGACTTCCAGGGATGAATCCAGCCCTGACACTGTGGGATCAACAATTCCATCCTGACCAAAAGGGGGAAAAGAAGTGTAATTAATAAATTATCAGTGGCAGAGAGAATTCAAATAGAGTCGAGAGGTTACTCTGGAGGTTGCTCTTATGCAAACCTCAGTTAGACTTTGCTACCTATCATAACCTGCCAACCCCCACCCAGGGCCATTCCAGCCAATCCTAAAGAACACCTAGGGCAATATATAAGGTTCCACAAGGGTTCCAGGCACTAGAGTAACTTTCCAGAAAGTACCTCCAGATGGGTCCCTGGTCTAGATAAGTCTGGAAACCTAGGCCAGCCTCTCCAGAACATCAGATAGTTTCATCTCCTTAGCGCATATTAGTGACAGATCCTTCCAATATGGAAAATTTAGAATGACCAAAGCCCAAATACCCCTAGAGGATGGAAAGATCAAAGGTGATGGTGGAGTTATACAAAGAAGATAGGATTTCACAAATGAATATGAATGCTGAATCATTAAATTGATATCTCTTTTAGTCTCCAGTATTTTAGAGCAGTTAGAAGTAAAAACCTAAAATTATGGAATTGTAACCCATGTCAAAGTCTGAAATATGTTTGACAACTAATTGTTGTGCTGTGCTTTGAAATTTATAGCTTTTTTTGTATATATGTTATTTTTCACAAAAAAGAAGGAAAAAAAGTCAATTGTGATGATAAAAAAATATTTAAGCCTTCTAGCCTCCTATATTTTGGAGCAGGTACTTGGAAAAATCTGAGAGGATCATTTGGTAGCCTACGACAAACTTTGGGATCTGTCCTGTAACTACTTGCTGAAGATTGCTGTGAGAACTATTCCTTTTTTATTTCTTTGCTTTGTATATATGTTATAGTATACAATAAAAAAAAAGTTAAAAAAAAAAGAAAAAATAAAGCAAGACAAAATAGTGAATGAATTAATGACTGGGAAAAGAAAAATTCTTTGCTGTGTTTGAAAAATTTTATATTAAAATGTTGGTGACAAAAGAACATAGGAGCCATCTTGAAGTTTCTCCCACTGGCCAAATCTTGGGCAATTAAAGCATGAAAATAAATAATGAGAGCAATGGATTAAAACCTACCAAATAAAATAAAAACCCATGAGTCCATGCTGATATAAATAAATAGAGAAGAAGAGAAAACTCTTACCTACAGTAAATGCAAACTAATAAATATAGGAGGAGGAATGATGGATTAGGAAATTACCATTTTGTAAAATTCACAACAGCAATAGAGTCAAGCAAGAATTATTAAAGGATGCTAAAAGAGAAAAGCTTGATGAGGAACAGGATATTTAATATAAACAAAGTATATTCCCACACAAAAAACTATTAGTTACAAAGGGAAAACAGGAATTTTTCCAAGTCCATATTTGGTAGATACCATTTTAAAAATTCGTTGTTTAGGGGTGCAAGGGTAGTTCAGTGGTACAAGTCTCACCTGCCATGTAGGAAACCTATATGGTTTGACTCCTGGCCCAAGCACTTCCCAAAAACAGTAACAAAAAAAAACAATGAAAACAACAACAACAAAATTCAACAAATAGTGCTGCAATAATGGGATAGTCACATGGAAAAAAGAATGAAATGTGACCCCCACCATACAGCATACAAGAAAAGAAAAATCGTGTTTACTATGCCTTTGTAAATTTTGCTAACAGCACACCAAGCTAAGTACTATGGTTTTATTTCCTTACTTGCTCAGTCTTTTGTTTTCCTCAGTTTCACTGACTTTCTTATAATTATTTTTTTCCTAAAAAATCCATTACATCAAGTATTCTATCAAATCCTTCCAACCTTTCTTTTTTTCTCAATGGGATTTTGCTCCTGGAACACTCCATCCTCTAGGTTTAATCTGGGTTGGATGCACTTTCAGCCTGCTGCATGGCTGCCATTTTATGACTTCCCTTAACTGCCTCCTAGAACTCCTCCCATGAGCTATCTCCTGAACACTGTAAGAGGATGGAATCCAGACATCTGTCAATATATTCAATATATTGACAGATGGGTAACAGAATTCACTTGATTTATATCTGGATTGGCACATAGTGAAAGCTTAGATAATATTTGTTGAATGAATTAGTATGGTCATACAAATGTTACTTATTCTTCCCTTGTTCAATGAAGCTAACATGGTATGATTTTTGTTAGCGCAGACAAACAAAATAAATCATATTTTATGTACATACATAATTTCCTTATAAGGAAACAGAAGTATATTTTATGAGACACTAATAACTACTTACTGTTCCCTGTTACTAAATATTAAACATAAAGCTAACAAATGCTCAAGTGAAAACAGATTAAAGAAACATCTTTATAAGTCACCGAAAGCAAATTAACAACATAAGTCAGGGCAGGAGGTAAGGGGCTCCTCTTTCAACTTTAAATGCTTAAAAAATGTTAGATTTTAGTGAAAGTACGGGTTGAAATGTGCCCTCAATGTCAAGATACTTATGAGATTACTTTCAGCTCTCCAGAATTACTTATTTTTACTCTGTAAAGCAATTCTTTCAATTTATGCTGATATTTATTCTCAGAAGTCATCTTAACTGAATAAAATGATTCTCATCTATGAGACACTGGTGGCAAAGGGCAAAATTATTTAAATATAGACTTGAATAGTGTTAGAAAACTGGCAACTGATGGAAATTTAATCAACAGTAAATGAGATGAGTTTACATACGAAGTAATTTTAAATAAAAGACTTAGTAATTTTCCTATTTCTTTAAGAATTCTGACTCAGTGTGGTGAAAATTTATATACTATGACCCATATGTGAAAAATGGATAACCATTTTTTTCAATCATTCATTCATTATTTTGTCTGTTTAATATTTTAAGTTAAATACGCAAACAGATCAGGAAGACAAATACTTCTCCATTACACATTGCTAAAAACACTTTGCCCCTGCACCACACTATTTTCCACTTTTCATCCCATACAGGATATGTCTCCCCAGTTTATGTCTTGGGGTGTGAGGTACTAACCCTGATGCTCTTGATTTTATCACGTGTATTAGGGTCTTTCCACTCCATGCTTCCTTTCCTCTGGCCCCTTCCTTCACCACACACATACTCTAGGATTTAATTTGAGAGTGTGGAGTAAGGATATGAGGACATCTCATCTATCTTGTGCCCTTCTCTCTCTCTTAGACTCCTCTTGGCCCCTAAAGAGCTTTTCCTATCTACTCTCTTATTCATTGTAAAGTCTTTATTATAGTTTTCTAGTCTTGGCTCTTGTAAGCTACTTACCTCCCTCAATGAAGCTTGGTCTCCAAAAATCAAAGGTGCTTACTTTCAGGCTATCATTTCAACATGGAACTTGAAAAAGTCTATTTTGAAACTACAACAGTTTTCATCAGGGTTCTGTCCTTCCAGAGACCATCCCATTAATTCAATCAGTGGGAGAAATGATGGACCAGGAACCAGGGATTAGTAGGAATCAAAATCTTGATTTAACATTTGCCCAAACATTACACCCACTATACTGAGAATACACTCTAAGGACATACTTTACTATTACATAGATAGAAAATAAATGTTATCATAAGCAAGCCTGGAAGCAGTGACTCCCATCCTTGGAAGGCCTCATGAATGCTCCCTAATACCCAGTTCTCTCTTTCTTTCTAGGTATACAGGAGACCCCTTCCCACCCCACTGCAATTAGATGGGACCATGTGTAAGTTTCTAGCCAGTGACATGTGTGTAGAAGTGTGAGGGCTAAGGGAGTGAAAAGCCCTGTAAAGCAGGTTAAATATGTGAGGGGGGAAGGGGAAGTGACCCTAAGACCCATAACAAAAAGTTCCTTTTGGTGTGCACTCCTACCTTAAACTTCACACACGTAGCCCTCACTAAAGTCAGCCCCTGAAAAGAACCGATGGAAAGTGCAGTTTATCAATCATAGCCAGAGTGGGAAGGGCCCATCTCCAAGTCCTTATAATGCAAGAATTATGACCTCAGATTGCTTCCCCTCATTTGAAGAATGGTTGGTTTCATCTTTCTTCAAGCGTGTACTTTCACTACACATTAAAGTTCTGGGCTGTACACAACTGATCAGTCCTCAAGTTCTTTCCTGCGGTCAAGAACCTTCAGTGTCAACACCTGCTCGAGTTCTCAACTTGACTGAGAATTCCTGGGGCTTTCTGGCATCCAGCAGAAAATTCCTGGGACTCTCTAGCACCCAGCAGAGAATTCCCAGGTTCTCTGGCACCTAAGAGAGAATTCCTGGAGATCTGCAGCACCCACAAAGAACTTCTGGAGCTCTGCGGCATTCAGCCCAGAACTTCTGGTACTCTGTGGTATCCAGCTGAGAAAATCCAGGGCTCTGGCATTTCACTGAGAACTCCTGGGGCTCTCTGGCATGGAGCTTATTTAATTATTTGCTGCACACACTGACTAGTCCTTAAATTCTTTCCTGTGACCAAGTTAAGAACCCTCATGGTGCCAGCCCTCGGTTGAGGTCTCCATTTTTCTGAAAACTCCCAGGGCTGTTGACAACATCTGCATGGTCTTCCCCTTGAAAGTTGGGGCTTATGTTGAGATGGCTGAGCTATAAGATCAAAGTAGTCTGGATGGCTGAGACATTACTTGGAGAACAGCTATCCTGTAGACTGCCTGTCCCCATATTAGGCTTTGTGTGAGTAAGAAACAAATGCTTACTAAGTTAAGACTCTCGAGATTTTGAAATTGCTTATTATGAGAGCATGAGCTAGATGATCCTGTATTAGTTTGCTAATGCTGCTGGAAAGCAAATCACCAGAAATGGAATTTGGCTTTCAAAAAGGCAATTTAATAAGTTACAAGTTTACAGTTCTAGTACCAAGAAAATATCCAAACTAAGGCACCAACAAGAGGTTACCTTCACTCAAGAAAGACTGATACCATCCAGGACACTTCAGTCAGCTGGGAAGTTATATGGCTGGCATCTGCTGGTCCTTTGCTCCTGGGCTCCACTGCTTTCAGCCTCTATTTCCTGTAGCAGTCCTCACTTGGCATCTATGGGTCTTCATTTAGCTCCACTGGGACACAACTCTGGGTTCTGGCTTGCTTACCATCTCATGGGAAGGGACAAGGTGATGTCTGCTGGGCCCTGCATCTCCAAACATTAGGGTCTTTTGTTGGCTCTGTTAGTTCTGAAGCAACTATTCTCCAAGCATCTGCTCTGAAGCTTCTCCAAAATGTTTCCCCTTTCAAAGGACTCTAGTTAGGTAATCAAGACCACTACAAATGAATGGAGTCACATCTCCATCTAATGAAAAGTTCACACTTTAAGATGAGCATGCAACATCTCTGTGGGATAATCTAATTAAAAGTTTCCACTTCACAGTAATGAATCAGGATTAAAAGAAATGGCTGCCCCCCACAAGAGTGGATCAGGCTTTTCTTGGGAATATAATATTTTCAAACTGGCACATATCCTAATATACCCTCCTTCTTTGGCGACTGGCCTATTGCTTAATTAACAGGATGTGCTTATTGTTGGAATGGTGTGTTATCTTGGTAGCACAATCCATTTTTTTTTTAATAACAGTGAAACATTCAAAAAAAATTAATGCATGACTACTATGTGCCAAGTGCATGGGCGACATTAGTATAAAACAGTTTTTGGTTTCATGGAGTTTACAGTCTAGTGGGGAAGTCAGACAAAAAAATCAGTCAATCGATAATAAAATACTTGAATTATGTTACCAAGGTGTTCTAGTTTGCTAGTTGCTGGAATGCAATATACCAGAAACAGAATGGCTTCTAAAAAAGGGAATTTAATAAGTTGCTAGTTTACAGTTCTAAGGCCAAGAAAATGTCCCAATTAAAGCAAGTCTATAGAAATGTCCAATCTAAGGCATCCAGGGAAAGATACCTTGGTTCAAGAAGGCTGATGAAGTTCTGGGTTTCTTTCTTAAGTGGAAGGGCACATGGTGAACACAGTCAGAGTTCCTCTCTCATCTGGAAGGGCACATGGTGAACACAGTCAGGGTTCCTCTTTCATCTGGCAGGGCACATGGGGAACACGGCATCATCTGCTAGCTTCTTCTCCTGGCTTCCTGCTTCATGAAGCTCCCTGGGAGGCATATTCCATCTTCATCTCAAAAGGTCGCTGGCTGGTGGACTCTGCTTCTCGTGGATATGTCGTTCTGCTCTGCTCTCTCTGAATTGCTCTCCTTCTCCAAAATGTTTCCTCTTTTATAGGACTCCAGAAACTTAACAAGACCCACCCAAATGGGTGGAGACATGTCATCACCTAACCCAGCTTAACAACCACTCTTGATCAAATCACACCTCTGGGGGGATGATCTAATTACAGTTTCAAAGATACACTATTGAATAGGGATTAAAAGAAATGGCCGCTTTTACAAAATGGGATTAGAAATAAAACATGGCTTTTCTAGGCTACAAATATCATTTCAAACCAGCACGCAAGGAAATAAACAATGAGCTGAGGTAGAGATTAACAAGGCATAGTTTGATAAGAGGGAGACATTTCACCTGAAGCATATCTTAAAAAGCACCAAGAAAGATCTTGATGAGTTTGGGAAACTGACAAAAGATGAATATAACTCTAAAATAAATGAGGAGTAAAATAGGGAGTTGAAGAGAGAGGCTGACACAGATCATTGTTATGTTAAGGAGTTTGGATTTTATTCTAAGTTCCACCAGATAGGAGCGCCTTAATCTTCCTTTGAACACAACCACAGAATTAATCGGATCTATGTTCATTTCCTTCCTCCCTCCACCTGTCTGAACAGATGCCATGTCCCTCTTCTTCCTGAAGGTTAATCCCTCTCTTGGTGTTCTGGTTACCCTTTCTTCTCCTCTTTTCATGGTATTTGCCCCTTTAATTAGCTTTATCTCTCCTGAATTTTCATTCTCTCTCCAATGGATCAGTCCTGTCAACCTACAGCATCTTCTAGCTTAAAAAAATTCTAATCCTAGCCTATATCTCTTCATAGCATCTGACCCATTTCTATTTCTTTGAGTTCATTTATAATTCTGGGGGCTTAAAAACATTTGTATGCAGACACCTAACTTGGACCTCTTTTTGAAGCTCAAATCTCATACATCCAATTGTCAATTTCATAACTTCACTTGAATGTTTGGATGTACATATCCTGCCCTGCATTTACTCATTCCAGCCTGTTCATCGGTCTTACTTATCTCAGCAAATGATTCCATCAACTGCTCAGATTTTCAGGATCCCAAGCTAGAATCAGTCTCTGATAACTTTCTTTTCTTCACCTTCTTATCAATAAATTCTTCAATCTTTAACTAAGAAATATATTAAATTTAGTCTACTGCTAATATTAACTTTCATGACTTGTAGTCTAGGTTTCTGGCTATTTTATTGATTTACTTTAACCTACACTATTTTAATGAAAATAAACTTTCATTATAACAAAAGTAGTACATATATACTGTTAAAAAATAGAGTAAAAAAGGATAGGCAAAAATAAAAATACGTATTTCTACCTCCAAACATTATGACCATAAACACCTTAGGGTCTTTTTATTTTGTACATAAATACACACACGTGCACTTTTTAAACGAAAATATATCATAACACACATACTGTTACTGACTTACTGCTTTCAGTTAATCACCTCTACCTTTTCATGGCAATACATTTTCATCTTATCTAACACTCAGTCCATCTCTATTCACATTTCCTCAGTTGTCTTAAAATGCATTTTATTGATGGCCGGTTCAAACTAGGATCTAAATCAGACTATTAAGTTCCTTAAAACTTCTTTTCATAGAGCCCAGTCACTTTTTTTTTCATGACAATGAACTGTTAAATCGATGGTGACAGGTACATTGCAGAATGTTCCATCTTCTGGATTTGTTTGGCTACGTCCATTAGTGTCATTTGGTTTGTTCCTCTATCTCTTCTTTTTCCTATAAACCGTATGGTTAATCGTGATGAATGTTTTTTTTTTTTTAACCTGAAATACATCATAAAAGCTCTTTTATATTTCATACTATATCCCACCAAGAAACACAATATCAGGGTGATCCAAGGGGTGGCCTTTTGAAAATGTAAATTGTGTCATGTCCCTTTTGCTCAAATAGCATTCACAGCTGCCTCTGCATTTTTTTATACAATATAAACGCTTTAATTTGGCTTACAAAATTTGGACGAGTTAGTGCTTGTTTAATTCTCTAACTTTTTTCCATTCCATTCTCTACTTACTTTTCACGTTTTGTTTTGCAAAATGTACATGAGAAGTTCTTGCCTCCTAGAAACTTTGCATTTACTGCTCTGGTATAAGAATGCTCTTCCTTGCTACTCACCTCTCTCAAGTCCTCCCCTATCATAATAACAAGCATCTTCTCAAACTTCAGGTGTCATTTTAAGTTCACCTTCTCTAATTAAGTTCTTCATGTGGCTCTAACATCCTAAATCTCAACCATCCCGTCTTGTCAATCACGATACTTCTTTTGTTTACCTGTTTGTCTATTTCCTTACCTGAGTATAAGCTGCACAATGGCTTATACAGTACGGTCACCGTTCAATGGGTTTCTGTACACAGCAGCCCGCTGATATTAGCTGCATAAACAAGGGCCATAATAACCCTAAGGTTGCAGGTGGCAGAAAGAGGAGTACTTTACCACGGAGTTGTTCGAGTGGAGAAATCACTACTATTACGTGAAAGCGCTCTGTCCAAGAGCCACGGCAATAAAGAGAAAGACGAAAATTTCAGAAGCAGAGAAAGCCAGAACATTTTCTAGCTGCCCAGGGCAAGATCGGACCAGGTGAGTGGCGGCACTGCGTCTCCCTCACGTGACGGAGGGCGGTGCGCACGTCTAGTGCTGAGTGCGCCTGCGCGGGAGCTCCCGGAAGTGGCCGGAGTCGAGGTGCAATCCGAGCTTACGTCCGTCGGCCCGTTGGTCCGCCAGTCCGCCAGCCTGGTGCCCCGCGCGCCTTGGCTCCCTTTGCCGTCCCGCCGTTCTTTTGGCTCCAGCGGCGGCCGAGGCGTTAGCCATGGCGACTTTCATTTCGGTGCAGCTGAAGAAGACCTCGGAGGTGGACCTAGCCAAGCCTTTGGTGAAGTTCATCCAGCAGACGTACCCGAGCGGCGGCGAGGAGCAGGCCCAGTACTGCCGCGCTGCCGAGGAGCTCAGCAAGCTGCGCCGCGCCGCGCTCGGCCGCCCGCTCGACAAGCATGAGGGCGCGCTGGAGACGCTCCTAAGGTGGGCGCCGGGCCGGACGGGGGTGTTTCTCCCGGGCCGGCAGTTCCCAGCCGCCTCCCGTCTCACTTCCCTCTCCACCTCCCTTCCCATGGCCGAGGCTGGTTTGCCCCGCCCTGCCTCGGTCGGGCACGTAGGTGTGGTCTGCATTCTTTCTTGGTGAACCGGAGCCGCCCAGCAGGGGCCACTGACCCTGCCTGCCATGCTAGTCCATGGCCAGCTGGGGCTCCGTCGATCGAAGGAATAGCCACTCAAGTACTGATCCCTCTTGCCACAATTACTCAGTAGTTTTCTTCACCTTTTTTTCGTCTCTAACTGAAGACCCCTGTCCCCAACTCCCCCAACCCCCACCCCATTTTTGCATCAAGTCTTATGACTTTCTTGGGCGAAATTTAGATTTCATAATAGTAGCTTGGGATAATTGGGACGCTCGACCAGTGTCTATTACTCATTGCATTGTCCACTTGAAATAAACCATCTTCCTAACTTTCATAATGAAATGAGAGCTGGACAGTTCTAAAAGAACTGAGTTCAAGGTAGGTTGCTTAAAATCAGTTTATCCGCAAAAAAGTGTGTACGTAATGGAATGAATTTGTTATTAACTTGGCAAATGCTTCTTGAGCTTATGCTGTGTTTTTAAGGGTTTCTTTTGTGTTACTTTCCAGTTTGAGATAACATTTTTATAGCCCTTTATAGTTTAAAAAGTTCCTTGACCTACCTTGTTAATGATTTCTTTTCTTACTTGAGTATATTCTCCTTCTTTGACAGGAAAAACATGCTGTATTAGGATGCAAGTAGCAGAAGCCGAGGCTAAACTAATTTAAGCTAAGAAAAGACGTATTGAACAGAAACGTCTAGGAATATTGCATCTTTAGCTTTGGGTATCACTGGAAGTCATCCTGTCTCCATTATGGTCTCTTTCTTAGGTGAGCTTTGCTCATGTAGTGGGAGAGATGGCCACCAGCCACTCTAGTATAATTATAATGGCTCTAACACACAGGATCTTACAGAAGAAAGTGCTTTTCTCTTTAGTGCTGGCAGAAGTCCGTGGGAGGCCTTTGGCTCACCTTGGGCACATTTATAACGGTGAGAAATGGGCTAATGTAATTGGCCATGTCTTGGTTACCAAGTGGGTTTAACTTCACTGTTCCCCATGGACCAAGCAAGATTGGTATGAACTGGGGAAGGTTTGGGTTCTCAAAGGAAGGAATACTGAATAGATGGCTCAGAGAGATTGTGACTCTTTAATGTCAAAATTTAGGATAAGGTTCATTAGCCGGATTCTTAGTATAAGCATTATTTAGGCTAATGTAGGAATACTTATCCATTCTTTCAATGTAACACTTTTTTTTTTTTAATCTTCAGAACAGTTTTTATGTAAACATTGTAGCATTTAGAGAAGATTTTCCATCAGTTGTATTAAGAAAGAATGTTTGGGGTATAATGAACCAACCTTTCGGTAAAGTCTTGTTGAATGAATGAAATTTGGTCCCAGCCCTTTAGGAATTTGGGGTTTTCAGAGGCTTCCTTTAGAATAGTGGACAGTGGTCCTGATAGGGCTTTGCTGTAAACTTTAATACTTCATTTGTTCGTTCCTTTATACTTTTACCAGGCCTTTACTAACATAAATGTACAGAACTGCAGAGAGAGATTCTTGGAAGCTTTAGTCACCTCTATGTAATCCTCTCCTGCTGCATTCATAAAACAAAATATTGTGTTTTGTCTTTTTTTTTTTTTCATTTCTTGCCCTTCTAGAGAGGTTAGAGTAAGCTAAAATTGTATACAGCTTGTTAAATTTTATAATGGAGGAGTATACAAAAGTTCTTTGGGTGTATATGCTTGTAAAAAACAGTTGTGAGATACTTATTCAAATATAACAATAACTTGTTTTTAATACTTTAATAATTATGTTTGGATACTTATGTATACTTACTACTAATCTACTTATGTTTTTAACTTGAACTTTGAAATAAGATTTTTGAAAAAGAGGGTTTAAACTAACTCCTAAAGAATAGAAACTAGCTTGATAGGTACTGATATACAGCTTCATGCATTACTCTAGTGATTAGCTTGTAGATGATCTATTACAGTTTTCTAGAATATGCGCTTATGTATATGATATTCATGATAATGATTCCTTAAAAACTCAATTATATGGTATGTCCTGTATAAAATGGCTTTTATTCAAAATTGATTAGAAGTGCTCCCTTGATGTGGCTTGGTAACTGGTGAATTTTACTCTAGGTTGATAAAGTGGAAACCCTGCTGGTGTTTGGGGCGACTCTCCAGATATCATCTATGTGTTTTTTTCTGTGGTGATCAGTTTCTTTAGAGAGGAAACTCCAGTCTCTTTCCATGAGAAAGCCTGCTTCTTGAAATTTGATCAGCAAAAATGGAGCTTGGGAATCTCAGCAATCATATATGCAGTCTTTCTTATCATCTTTTTAATTTTAGTATGGCACCTGTATTAGATTAGGTTCAGCTACATGTGGCAGATCCCAAATTAAATTAATGACGTAAATGCATAAGTTTTTTTTAAGGTTTTATTTTCCAGAACTGACAGAAGAGCCAACCTCTTAAGTCTCTTTTCTTGTTTGCTCTTTTAGTTATTGGTGGCTTCTTTTTGACCTGTGATGCAAATCTTGCCTCAGTTTAATTTTCCTGTCATTCAAGACCTGGGTTTGAAACCCTGCTCCACCAATTACTATATTATCTCTAGAAATTTATTTAAACTTAGTTTAGTTAGTGTTAATAGTTTCCTATTAACACTAACTAAACTAATAATAGGACCAATTTCAAAAAATGATTGTTAGGTTTAAATGTAAAACATATGAAATGTTACAACTAAATGTTTTTTTTTTGGTTAAAAACCTTTTATAGCTTCTCATTAAGAGCAGACAAATCAAGAAAGCACTGTCATTTTGACAGAGTGAAAACCAAATTCTTGAGCATGAAGATATATCTGATAGGAAAACTATTAAAAATCTTATGAAACTATAAAATCTAAGCCAACCTTAACCACAACAAATAAAATTCACTTCCATCCACACTTCTGCAACTTTCTGTATCCATTCATTTTGTCCTACACATTCCTGTTTATCATTCTGCAGCAGTCAGTTATTTTACTTTAGGGGAAAAAGTACTCCCTTTTTCCTTAACAGAACACTTCCTGCATGCTTTACATATTTAAATTACCAAAAAATATCTTGAAATCAGTCTTCAAACCAACACCCTACAAAAGTTTTTTTGTAAAAAATAACGCACAAAAAAGCAATAAATTTGAAAGCACATTACAAAAGTTAGTTGTAGAACAGATTTCAGAGTTTCATATGGGTTACAATTCCACAATTTTATGTTTTTACTTTTATCTGCTCTAAGATAATGGGGACTAAAAGAAATATCAGTATAATGACTCAGCAATCATACTTCTTTGTTAAACTCTACCTTCTCTGTATAACTCCACCATCATCTTTGATCTTTTTCCCACTCTTTAGGGATATTTAGGCTATGCCCATTCTAACTTCCATGTAGGAAGGGGCTGTTGATAATATGGGATAGGGGGATGGAACTAGTTGATGTTCTGGAGAGGATGGCCCCTCTGTTAAATGCATAAGATTTTATTCCTGTGTAAAAAGATAGCACATAGGCAATTGGTATGGTGGTTCTGTGGTGATTCATCAGAACTCATATTCCTTCCAGCTTTCTGCTCCATGAAACTTAGAGAATTGCCCTTGTTCTTGTGTTTCAGATAGCAGTCATACCCAGGATGAAGGAAGGGACAAAGCAGTAGGCAGAGGACTCAACTTTCAGGATGTTTCCTGGAAACTAAACTGCCCTGCAGTACCTCTGTTCTTAATGTTATTGGCCATTATGTAGTCATATGTCCATACCTCATAGAAGGGATGCTAGGAAAGGGAGTTTTTCTTATGGACAGCCATATACCCAACTAAAAAACTGGGGTTCTCTTACTGAGGAAGAAGGGGAGAACCAATAATGATGTAGGCAATTAGTACACCCTATGACAGCCTCTCATGCCTACCCTCCCTATTTAGCGTGCTCGGTCTGCACCTTAATTGTGCTTGAAATCCTTTTTAACCTTGTCTGGAGAGTAAACCTAGGCTCAGAGTAGAGAATCTGAGAGCTGAAAGGTATCTTTTAAAGATTTTCATCCACAAAATCCTCACACTGTACTCCTCTCTGCAGAGGTATTTCTTGTTTCTTAATTCAGATCCTTTTCTGGCTTCTGTGGCATGATTTGTTTTCTGCTTTGTTAGCTGCCTCCTTTTAGGGCAGCTTGATTTAATTTTTCTCTCTGCTTCATCACTTTCTACAGTTTTGTTGAAATCTTTTGTATACCGTTGTGCCCTCTCTGATTGTCTTTGTTCTTGTGCACTTACATCTTTTAACAATTTTATTGTAGTTTTGGAAGTGAACAGAGAAGCATTTTTATTCATATCTCATTGTTTAATTGGAAGAGGCTATATGTATTTTCAGTTCACCACCATGGTGCTATCAGTTTACGTTCCCATCAGAAGGAATATGTGAGTTGGTTATTCCTCCACAATGATGTTACCATTCACTGGTTAATAATTAAAATTAATTTAAAATAATTAAAATGATTGCTTTTTGCTAATCTAATGGGTGAGTAACAACACCTTATTTTCGTTTACGTTGTCCTGGTATCCTTTGTCAAATGTCATCTTCAGTTTGCTAACCTCTTAGTTTCTTTTTCTGTGAGTTCCTTTCCTTTGCCCATTTTCTGTTGGGTTGTTGTTTTTTTTTCTTCTTGATTTATAGGAATTTTCTGGATATTTATCCTTTTGCATTATATATATTGAAAATGTTTTCCAATCTGTTTCTTGTCTTTTAATTGTGTTTACAGTATCTTGTTACACAGGAGTTCTTCCAGAATGACCCAGGCTTTCATAATCTGTAGTTACATATTTTTTCTTATTCCAAATGTTGTATATGTTTAATGTGTAATTTCTACCCCTAGACCAGATTTGCTACAGGTTTAGAGCGAGTTTTTTTTTTTTTTAAACCAAGTCTATGTTTTCTGCCGTCATTCATATCTTTTCCTTTTTTGTAGTGAATGGTTTAGTTTTCTGTGCTTTTGTTTTTCTAATAAATGTGTTTAGCACTAAAAGTTTTTTTCTGAATCTGCTTTGCTTAGTCTGTTTTTGATAACGTAGCATTTTTTTTTTTTTAAAAAAAAGCCCAGATTTTATTCGATCGTCAGAAGGATACATTCCAGTGATTTTGGAAGACATAAATGTCTTAGTAGCATTAATCAGGCAATCTCTTCCAAGTACATCTGTGCTAATATTAGGTTTTCACTGGTATAACACACAGCTTCCCTGTTTAAGGTATGGAGAGGAAACACATAAATTTACTATTCAAATTTTTCTGATTTTATCAAGTTTAAAACTTAGTATCAGAATATCATAGGCATTAGTTTTCTGTTCAGCCATTTCATATAGGAGTACGACACTCAAAGAGCTTTCCTCTTCATATCTTGGCAAGTTTCATCAGTCCCATGGTATAGCCACCAAAATCTTTTATTAAAAAAGAAAAAGGAGTAGTCAAATGAGAAAGATACGTAGCTTTTTTGTTGACTTTTTTTTTTTTAAATATTTGAAGTTAGTAATTTGTTTTTTTCCTCCTTTAATCTGAATCATTTGTATAGGGTGTGCAAAATTTCTGAACAGATTTGTCTCTGATCCTTTTATAGTTAATGTCTAATTTGTTGCATTACGGTAGTATCTTTTTCATTAGTAAAATAAAGCTGTTGGAACTACTCTCATGATTTCTGAAATATTTTTCAAGCATTAGAAAATACTTCTTGATTATTGGTTTGGGGTGAAGGTATTGAGATAATGTAACAGTCATGACACTGTTCCAACTTAGTAATCAAATATTAATGAGGGTCTATATAAACCACACTATAGGAGATATTATAGAGAATAAACAGACAAATAATACATGGTCCTGGTCTCAACGATTGTCTGTAGTAGACTTTAATTTGGCTATGTCATTTTATTTTGCATAGAAGAATAAATAAGAAGATTTGAAGGAAGATTTAAAATCTTAATTTGCTTCGCTGTACTTTGATTTTTCTAATGTTTAGTAATTTAAATAGCATGTCAGGACTATCATCATTCTGGGTAACCTTAAAGAAAATCTGTGCTGTGGTGTTTATTTTACATAGGCAGTTTAGGCCAACATAGCTAACTTTGTGGCAGAACTACACTAAGATCCTTGACTCTGTCTGGTTACTTTCTACCATACACATGAAGAAGTGTGCTTTAATGAAGATTGTTTTTTGGTGATACTGAAAAATAGGATAAATTGGGTAAATGAAGAAGTGTGAAGATACGGTTCAGGAGGGATCTGTTAACTCCAACTACTGCTGGGCCTGGCTCTTAATGGTTATTTGGTTGGTGGTTTAGAATAACATGGTCTAAAATATAGACTGTATGGGTCATGATGGCGGCTTAACAAAGTGCGCATTTTAGTTCGTCCTCCAGAACAACTACTAAATAACCAGAAACAGTACAGAACAGCTCCTGGGGCCACGTCAGTGACCAGACACACAGCGTACCCCAGTCTGGACTAGCTGGACCGGCTGCAAGCACCCCCCAGAACTGTGAGTTCCCAAAGCTGCGGCGGCCAGCACCCCTCCCCCACGGGCCGCTTCCCAGAGGGGAAAGGAAAGCACTTTACCAGCAGCAGGGACTGAGCACAATCAAATGCCAATGGTGGAACTAATTAACAAATTCTGACTACTAAAAATAGGCCCCCAGCTTAGGTGAACCTGGTCAAAGTGGAGGTTGCTCATTTTTGCCCTGGCGCCAAGGGGGCAGGGCTGACAGAAAAAGGGGGAAAAAAAAAGAAGGAAACAGAGGTTTTTGTGGCTGTGTATCTACAAAGGCTTGACTGCCTCTGGATACAGCAGCAGGACTTTTCAGGCTGCAACTGCCCCAGGCATAGGCAGAAGTGAGCTCTTTTGGGGGCTTGTCTGGAGCCTGTGCCTTCCCCAGGGGAGGGGTGAAGCCCAACTCAGGTGGAATCCCTCCCTCAAGGAATTCAGA
>PVIY010031539.1:19162-29943 GCA_004026745.1 Myrmecophaga tridactyla | reverse complement strand
CAGGCAAAGGGGACTGAGCAACAGGGAACCCAGGATGGGGTGCACCCTCTGAAGCTGGTGAGGATGCTCAAAATTCCAGAAGATTACTATGACAGATTTCATATGTATTAGTTACCTATTACTATGTAACCAGTTACTCCAAAACGACAATAAACATTCATTGTCTCAAATGGTTTCTGTGGTCAAGAATTCAGGAGCGGCTTAGCTGAGTGGTTCTAGCTTGGGGTTTTTTGAGAGATGACAGCAGGATGTTGGGTGGGGCTATGGACATCTGGGAGCTTGATTGAGGCCAAATGATATGATTCCAAGGTGGCTCATTTCACAAATAATGTAAAGATGACCAAATAAAACTCCTAGAGATTTGTGAGATGAAAAATACAGTAGCTGAGATTAACAGTAGATTTGACATTGCAGATAAAAGATTGTGAACTTGAAAACACAGCAATAGCAGCTATCTAAAATGAAACACAGGTAGAAAAAATAATTATGAAATGAACTGAGAATCAGTGAGTTGTGGGACAACTTACATCAGCCTAATATACATGTAACTGGAGCCCCAGAAAGGAGGGTGGATAGAAAAAATATTTGAATAAATAATGGCTGAAAATTTTCCATGATTATGAAAACTAGAAAACCACAGATTCAAGAAGTTTAATGAGTCCCAAGCACAAGAAACATGAGGAAAAACATGCCAAAGCATATCATAATCAATGGCTCAAACCAAGTTATAAAAAGGAAATTCTGAAACTAGCCAGAGGAAAATGACACGATATAGAGAGAGAGATGAAATTTAGAAGGGACAGCAGATTTCTTGTCAGAAATAATGAGGGTAAGAAGCCAGTGTGGAGAAACACCTTTAAAGTATTAAAAGGAAAAAAAAAAGTCAGCCTACTACTCTGAACCCATTGAAAATATCTTCTAAAAATGAAGGCTAAAACTCTTTATGATATATAAAAACTAAAAGAATTCATCACCAGCAAATTCACGCTGCAATAATTGCTGAAGATAATCTGTCAGGCAGGAGGAAAATGATATTAGATGGAATAAAGGATCTATCAGTAATGCTGGTTACTGAAAATGGCAAGGAGATGAATAAATATGTGACTTTTTATTATTGCAATCTCTTTCAAAGATAAGTATTGTTAAGTGAAAAGAATAGGAGGAGTATAGTGTGAGGCTTATAAATATGTAAAACGTGTACCAACAATAGCACAAACTTTGGGAGGGGAGAAATGGAAGAATATTACTGCAAGTTACTTAGTTACTTCTACTATATACCAGATGGTCTAATATCATTTGAAGGTAGACCATGAAAAGTTTAAGTTGTATCCTATAAACCCTAAAGCAATCAGAAAATAAAAAAGTTAAAGCTAATAAGCTAGCAAATGAAATAATGGAATCATAAAAATTTTAATTAATCCAAAAGAAGGCAGAAAAAAGTGAAAGAAATAAAGGTAAGGGGGGGGACAAATAAAATAAATAGCAAGATGATGATATATACATATAAATGTAAAATATCGACAATCACATTAAAAGAAAATGGTCTAAATACCCCAATTAAATGGCAGAGATTGCCAAGATGGATCTTAAAAACAAGAACAAATTATTAGGCATAAAGACAAAATAGGTGGAAGAAAGAGAATGGAAATAGATACATCATGCTAATTGTGCCGGTTTGAAAGTATTCTGTATCCAGAAAAGCCATGTTTTAATACTGATTCTATCTTGTGGGAGCAGCTGTTTCTTTTAATCTCTATTCAGTACTGCAGGTTGGAAACTGGATTAGATTATCTCCATGGAGATGTAGCATGCCCAGTTGTGGGTGTGACCTTTTGATTAGACAGAGATGTGACTTCACCCATTCCAGGTGGGTCTAGATTAGTTTACTGGAGTCCTTTAAAGGAGGAAACATTTTAGAGAGAGCACAGAGCTGACAGAGTAGATGTAGACGCTTGGAGAACAGTTGCCTCAGAGAACAGAGACACGGATGTTTGGAGATACTTGGAGCCCAGTAGACATCTCCATGAAATGTTAAGCAACATTCCCTTGGAGCGGTCCAAGGGAAGCCAAGAGATGAAAGCCAGCCCTGGAGAAGCAAAGTGAGGAACCCTCACAGGAACACAGGCTGAGAGCAATGGAGCGCAGGAGCCAGGGACCATCAGATGCCAGCCACGTGACTACTCAGCTGGCAGACATACTCATGACCCTTCGGCCTTTCTTGAATCAATGTATCTTTCCCTGGATGCCTTCGGTCGGACATTTTCTCAGCCTTAGAATGGCGAACTTGTGTCTTATTTTTCTCAGCCTTAGAATGGCGAACTTGTATCTTATTAAATCGCCTTTTTAAAAGCCATTCCTTTTCTGGTATAGTGCATTCTGGCAGCTTAACAAACGAATGCACTAACCAACTACAGCTGGAGTGGCTATATTAATATCAGACAAAGGAGATTGCGACCAGAAAATAACACAATGGGTAGAAAAGATAATTTCATTGTGATAAAGGGTCAATTGATCAATTGATCAAAATCTTAAAAGTTTATGTACCTAACAGAGCAAATACATAAGCACAAAGTGATAGAACTTCAAGGAGAAATAGACACATATGCAATGATTATAAAAAAAAGTAATATCTTTTTCCTTAATAAATGATAAAACAAATAGACACAACATTAGCAAGGATATAGGTGACCTGAAATACACAATGAACCAACTTGACATTATAACATTTATAGAAAACTGTCTCCCTCAACAAAAGAATACACATTCTTTTGAAATGCACCTGGAATTGAGGATGCCATGAACAATTCACAACAAATGTAAAAGAATTCAAGTCATACCACATGTGTTCTGTGACCACGATGGAATTAAATTAAAAGACATTAACATTAAGATCCTGGAATCCCCCCAAACATTTGGAAAACAATGAACTCACTTCTAAATAATCCAAAGGTCAAAGAAGAAATAAAAAAGAAAGTTGGAAAATATTTTGTACTGAATAAAAATGAAAACACAACATATAAAAATGTGTGAGATGCCTCTAAAGGAGGGCTTCAGAGGTAAAATATAGTCATAAATGCTACACTAGAGAAGGTCTCAAATCAATGACCTCAGCTTCTACCTTAACATCAGACGGAGACCAATTAAACCCCAAATAAGTTAAAGAAAAAGAAAAAAAAAAGAAAAACAAAAGCTGATTCTTTGAGAAGATCAATGAAATTGATAAGACTCTAGTCACAACTAATCAGAAAAAAAAGAAGGAAGACAAATTACCAACACCACAAATGAGAGAGGTGATACCACTACATTTATTCAGATACTAAAAATATAATAAAGTCAGTTTATGAACAATATTATGTTGATATATTTGGCAACTTAGAGGAAATGGACAAACCCCTTAAAAGATACAAATCACCAAATCTCACTCAGACAGAAATGGCTAGCTTAAATAAGTATAGCAAACAAACTGAATTTGCAGCTTAAAAAACTTTCTTTTAAAGAAAACTCCAGGCCCAGATGGCTTCACTGGTGAATTCTACCATATATTTAAGGAACAATAATACCATTACTATACAAGCTCTTCCAGAAAATTGAAAAGAGGGCATAAATTTCCAACTCACTTCATGAGGCCAACATTACCCTGATATAAAACCACCAAAAGACATTCTATGAAAAGAACACAATCGCCCAACACCCCTCATGAACACAGATGTAAAAATTCTCAACAAAATATAAGCAAATTGAATCTAACAATATTTAAAAAGGAACGTACAACATGAGCAAATTATTCCAGGAATGCAAAATTGGTTAACTTCCAAAAGTCAATCTAATCCACTACATTAACAAACTAAGAAAGAGAAAACATAATCATCTCCATAGATGCAGAAAAAACTTTTGGAAAAATTCAGCATCCATTCCTGATGAAAATTCTTAGCAAACTAGAAACAGCAGGGAACTTGCTCATCTGGGTAAAGGGAAAAAGCCTACAGCTAATATCATACTTGATGAGAGACTAAAACCTTTCCATCTAACAGCAGGATCCAGACAACAATGGTTGTTCTCACTACTTCTATTAAACATTGTATCGTAGTTGTAGCTGGTATAATAAAGCAAGAAAAAAAAAGTTGTCTAGATTGGAAAAGAAGAAATAAAACTGTCTTTATTTACAGATGATATAGTTGGGAAAATCTGATAGGGTCTACAAAAAAGATACCAGAGCTAATAAATGAGTTTAGCAAGGTTGCAGGATATAAGATAAATATACAAAGCTATATTGTATTTCTAAATACTAGCAATAAAGTATTGAGAATTAAAAACCAATACCATTTTAAAAGCATCAAACAATCTTAAATACTTAGGGATAACCATGACAAAAGATACCCTGGATCTATGCACTGAAATCTACAAATTGTTGTAGGGAGAAATTAAAGATCTTAATAAACAGAGAGATAAACTGTATTCATCAGTCATAAGACTGAATACTGTTAAGATGGCAACTCTCGCCAAACTGATCTATAGATTCAATGCAATCCCAATCAAAATCCCAGCTGGTGTTTTTGTAGAAATTGACCAGCAGATTCTAAAATTCATATGAAGATGTAAAGGATCTAGAATAGCCAAAACAACTTTGAAAACGAGGAACAATGTTGAAGATCTGGGTCTACCTGATTTCGAGACTTTTTATACAGCTAAAGAGATCCAAACAGTATGATACTGGCATCAAAACAGACAAATGGATCAATGGAAAAGAAGGAATATTCAGAGATATACCTCGACAAAGGTGCAAAGGAATTCGGTGGAGGAAGGAAAGCATTTTCAATAAAAACTGGAACATGGTGGTAGAATAATTGCATGATCACGTGCAAAAAATGAACTTCAGCCCATATCTCACATCACATATAAATATGCCCAATACGGGCCATATCCCTAAATGTAAAATCTAAAACCAAAAAACTTCTAGTGGAAAACTTTTATGACTTTGGATAAGGTAAATTTTCCTTAAATATAACATCAGAAGCAGGAGCCATAAAAGAACCTATTGATAAGCTGGACTTCATTTAAATTAATAATTACTACTCTTTATATGAGACTGTTAAGAGAATAAAACAATGAATTACATGCTGGAAGAAAATATTTGCAAATGATATATCTGATAAAGGACTTTTGCCTAAAATATGTAAAATGCTTTCAAAATGCAGTAATAAGGAAACAACCCAGTAAGTGTTGGCCTGAGCACGGAGGACCTAAAACTCTCATCTCCTTCTGGTGGGAATGTAAAAAGGTGTAATTGCTTTGGAAAAAGGTTCTGCCATCCCACTCCTATTCCTAAGTATTTATCCAAGAGAAATGGAAGCATTCATCTATATAAAGGTTTGTATATGAATGTTCGCAGCAGCTTTAGTTTTAACACCCCCAAAATGGATACAATCCAACTGACCATCAACAGGTGAATGGACAAAAAACTATGGTATGTCCTACAATGGAATACCACTCAAGGAAAAGGATGAATGATTTATTCATACAGGCTACAATATGAATGGATCTCTAAGTAATTATACTGAGTGAGAGACGCCAGACAATTAGCAAGAGTGTATGCTGTATGGTTCCATCTGCACAAAACTAGAAGCTGCAAATTCAGCACATCAGTGTTTGCCTGGGATGAGGGGTCAGGAGGAGCAAAAGGACACAAGGAAACTTTCTGGAGCAACGGATATGGTTATTCTTTTGATGTGATAGTTTCGCAGGTAGACACATACATCAAAACATAAAACTGTATATGTTAAATATTTGTAGTTTATCATATGCCAATCATACCTCAACAAAGCTGTTAAGAAAAACTGTGCTTGATTCATTTATGGGAAAAAGTTCAAGTATATGTATTAGTTTCCTAACAAATTATTATAAACTTGGTTGTTAAAAAAAACAAACAGAAATGTATTATTTTACAGCTCTGGAGGCCAGAAGTCTGAAATGGGCCTTACTAGACTAAAATCAAGGGTTGTTAGGGCTGGTCCTTCTGGAGGCTTTAGGGGAGTCTCTATTTCCCAGGTTCTAGAGGCTGCCTGCATTCCTTTGCTCTCGGCGCTATCCTCAAAGCCAGTGGTTTAGCATCTTCAAATCTCTCTCTGACCCTGACCTCCTCTTCCGCCTCCTTTTTCCACTTCCAAGGAGCTTTGGGATTATATAGGGCCCACCTGATAATCCGGGATATTCTCTTTATCTTAAATTCAGATAACTAGCAATCCTAATTCCAATAACAACCTTATTTCCCCTTTACCATCTAAAATAACAAATCCACCAGTTCTGGAGATTAGGACAACCTTTGGGAACCATTTTTCTTTCCACTTTGGGAATAACACGAGTATGTGACTACTTCATCCAATGTAAATTTTATGAAATCTAAATACACATCAACTTTTAAAAATGTGAACAGTGTCTACATCGAGATTCGTCGTAAATGGATTCCAAAGATTTAGTGTAATAAAACAGTAAAATATCTCACCAATAATTTTATATTGGTTACATGTTGAAATGCAAATATTTTGGATAGGTTGTTATGCATTGTTTTTTTGTTTTGTTTTGTTTTTTTCCAAAGACAAAGAACACAAACAGAAACATGGGCAAAGGATTTCCATAAGAAATTAATAGAAGGAATACAAATGGTCAATAAATAGGCCACAGGATTCTCAATTTAAAAAGACTGCTAACATCTAATATTGAGGAGAGCACACGGAAGTAGGAATTCTCATGAAGTTCTGATGAAAAGGCATTTTGACAAAACCTTCTGGAAAGCAATGCTTCAATGTCTAAAAAAGTTTAAAAATGAAATATCCTTTGAACTAGTATTCAGTTACAAGAATCTGTTCCAGGGGAAAACAAATGCACAGAGATGTATGTACAATGATGCTCATTGTAGTTTACTTCCTTCTAGAAAAAGTGGGAGCTCACCTGCTTGCCCATCAGTGGAGGAATAGATTCATAATTCCTGGTACAGGAATAGCAGGAATGAGGTCAACAGGAAAGATTTCGACGCTGAGTTATTAAGTGAAAAGGAGTGTCAGAAAAATAATTTAGTATCATCGCATCCCAGTTGATGCTACTGCCCTCTCTCCCAAATGCAAAAGTTACTGGTAAATGTACTGAAACAGCGCTGGAGGTTTACAGTTGATGGGAGTGGTGATGGGCCATTCCTGGTTTGCCCTGTAATATTTAAGCAAAATAACAAAATGTAAATAACATGAAAGTTAAAAAAAGAGAGAGAGGGCACCATAAGGGGTATCAGAAAATGCATTCAGTGCAGCCCACACCTCTGTAAGGGCTGCTGTCATCCTTCCACTGTCACTCCCTGAATGTCCCCACACTTCACATTGGCTCGGCAGCAGTGCCAACGTTTCTGGAGCGTGGAATGTCCATCCATCCTTTCGAGGTAACGGAGAGCTATTTTCCCTCTCGGCTCCTTCCCACAAACACCTAGGGCCGACAGCCTCTTAGCAGCCCCCTGCCGAAATCAAGTGACAACCACTCTCCAACTCTCCTGCCGGGTGCCTGAGGTGAGCCCCTGCGCACACAGGGAGAGGACCTGAGCTAGTTTTGCAAAGAGGATGGCCCCATGAGTAGCAACTTGCAGGGCACTGAATGGTTTGGGAGCCTCCACCAGTCTTGGACAAGGAGTAAAGTTAACAGCAGAATGACAGTGATCATTTCTGTTCAGGTCTCTAGTTGGATGTCCCACCCCCCACATTCAGGGAAATTGTGAAAAATGAGCAATGATTGCATTTTAAATCTGTGACAGGCCTTAGCTTCAGACACATCTGGTTTCACTCCTGATGCATGTTATTAGCCGTATGATTTTGCACAAGTTCACTGTGGCCAGCCTTAGTTTCTCTCTCTGTTAAATGGGGTCACAGCATTTTTCCTCACAGGTTTCTGAGGATTAAATGGGGTAAAAGTGAGTAGAGGACTGGAATGGAGCTAGGCTGTACCAGACGCCCAGAAGCATAATCAAGAAACAGCAAGCAGCTCTGTGAAGGAGCTGTCAGTGTAGAGCTCAGGGTCAGAGTGGGCCTCTGCAGCTAACACCTGTGTTTCCAGGGCAAGTACCTTCTGTAATGTGGGCTATTAAAGGATTTCATGAGACCCTTTCATGCTTTGGCAGCATGAGAGTAAGTGCTGCTGTTGTTTTAATGATTTGTGAATTACTACATAGTCAAGGAGTATGGTCCCTTTATGGCTGTCTACAGGAGTCTGAATATGCCTAAACATTGAAAAATAATTATGGGGATTTATAGTATTGTGGTGTTGCCACTTAGGTGGGACTCAGGCAATTCTCCCACTGTCTGGGAGCTCTCTTAGAAAGCGATGTGAGTGTGGGGGTATCACCACAGCTCTACCTGCTGCTCAAAGCTGGGTCTGTGGGAAGGCTTTGCTTGTCACCTTGCCGAGAGGGAGGAGTCTGAAGAACCACCTTTGAAATGCTTCTCATCAAGCTGGGTGTGATAAGGCTTTTCACAGATGGCATCTTGCAAACTTGCAGACACGTTTTAAAAAAGAATCACTCAGGGTTCCTTATCCTTTCTTGGGCTGGGTGGTGGCCTCACATCACTCCTCAGGAGCTTCGGCCATCTGACACCCAACCAGGGGCTGAACCGCCCGGATTTTAAATAAATAACACAGACAAGCATGAAGTTCAGTGCCAGGTGAGGAAACATCTTCCCTCTTCCTTATTACCCGAGCCTGTAGCAGCGTCTCCTGACTGTCCAATATGCAGATAGCAGAGAAGGCAGCTTAAAAGTTGGAGACAAACTGGTTTTTGGTGAAGGCACTTTCCCTCCCTGAAGAGTTGAGAATAATCACATGTCCAGTATCCTTCAATGCTCGGAACCTTTCTCCTGAAGCTTCTCCGAGAGTCCACAGTGCTTGCTGTTTCCTATGTGCTGGAAGGCACAGGCATGCCCCACGGGGTCTGCACTCAGCTCTTCTGGAATTGTGAGGTTAGACCTGAAAACTGTCAGTGCCATGAGGCATGCCCCGGGGTCAGTGCGTTTCAAGGGACAGCACTGTGTTTGGGGTCTCAGTGTCTGCTCCCCGAATCCCAGCCAGTCTCAGCCCTGAAACCCTCACCCTCAGGATAGTCCAGCTGGGAACCGAGGGTGGACGCCTAGGACAGCTGTAAGCCTGAGCCCACAGAGCCCACAGCCTCTCCCAGCCCACAGGGAGAGTCCTTCCCAGGGCGGGTGGGCCCCTGCTCCCACTCCGGGTTTCCCTCTGCAGTTTGCCCACTGCCACTCCAGGTGCATGGCCTGCCTCCAGGCCAAACTGCTGTCCCTGACTTGGCCTGAGTCGTTCCTGAGAGCTGGTTCCCCGGGGTGGGCACATGGCGCTGGATTCTAGAGTCCTCCCTGCTAGATGAGCCTTGCACCAGCCTGGAAGCCGGACCCCATCTGGCCAGGTCGCATGATGTCTCTGTCCTTGCAGGTCCTGGGTATGGCACCTTGTTGTCACTGGCCAGTCCTAGCTGCTCTGTTCTCAGGGGCAGGCACAGTGCCTGGGGGCCTGAGTAGTTTCCAGGGAGTCCTGGAACAGAATGCTGGACCGGGCCGGTTCCTGCATCTTCCAGTGGAAAGGGGAAGGGGAATGGGGGGAGAGATGAAGTGCACATGATTTGAGAGCACCTTCGGGGCAGATTGTTAGTGTCACCAGGCGCTGCTCTCCATTTCTCACATCCCTTGCTCTTAGGTTGGGGCCATGTGGCAGGGCTCTGGCCGATGGGATGTGAGCTGGAGTAATCAAAGCCACTGCCAGCTTTGGTCCTTTAAAAAATTGCCCATTACCTCCATCTTACCTCCCCACTCCCTGCTGGGTCAACCTTAGCAGTCCTCAGACACAGATGGAGGCAGCTCCCTGGCTGCAGTGAGAGGTAAACTTCTATCCCGTTTAGGCACTAGGGTTTTGGGAGCATTTATTACTATTATTAATATTTTTAACTAATGAGTTGTTATTTTGGGAAAATCATTTTCCCATAATTTTGTCCCGAGCGGTTCACCTGGACACTCACATAACATAGTTTATAAAACTGCAGAACTGATGAAATGAAGCATTTCTGTGTAGGTGTCTTAGTTTGCCTGATGTGCTATCACAAATACCACAGAGTGGCTTGGTTTATGCAATGGGAATGTATTGGCTCGTGCTTCTGAGGCTAGAAGACGTCCAAAACTGAGACATCAGCAGGTCTTGCTTTCTTCCAGAAGACTGCAGGCAGTCCTGGGGGTCCCTCGGCTTTCCCGTCACGAGGCAATGTCCTCTCCTTTCTTGCATCTGTGACCTCCCAGGTCTGTTTAGAAGATCTCCAGTAATCCGGATTAAAATCCACCCTCATTCATTTGGGCCACACGTTAGCTAAAAATAACATCTACGAAAGGTCCTATTTGTAATGGGTTCACCCCCACAGGAATGTGGATGAATACCAAGGACACGTTTATGTTGGGGTACAGAATTCAGCCTACTGCAGTGGGTCACACACTTAACTAATAGCACTTATTCCTGTGCTCCGCTGATGGGGGGAAAAAGCAAGGAGAAGGCAGGTCCATGTACTTGTGAGATGGTACTGGGAGGCAGGGCCATGGGGACTGGTCTCGCTGTGAAAGGACTGGCTTCTGGCCCCAAGCTGAGATTTCCAAGGTACATTTCCAAGACTCAGCCTGACCCTCAGGACCGCAGCCTCGGCAGGACACCAGCACAAAGTTAGGTCAGAGCCCAGAAGAGGTCAAGACTAACCCTGTCCAGGG
>PVIY010031539.1:0-19062 GCA_004026745.1 Myrmecophaga tridactyla | reverse complement strand
TGTGCTACTATCGCCACCATCCATTACCCCAGCTTTTTCATCACCTCAAGCAGAAGCTCTGAACCCACTGAGAAATAATTCTCCTTTCCACCCCTCTCACCTCCAGTATCCTGTAATCTATTTTTTGTCTATATGAATTTGCATATTCTAGGTATTTCAATGTAAGTGAGACTATAGAATATTTGTCCTTTTTGTGTCTGACTTCTTTCACTCAACTCGATGTCTTCAGGGTCCCTCTATATTGTCTCATGTATTTTAACTTCATACCCTTTCATGCATGAATGATATTCTATTGAATGTATATACCATATTTGTTTATCAATTTTGCCATCAAAGGACACTTGGTGGGGTAGTTTGGAGCTGTTATGCACCCTGGAAAAGGCTATGCTTCTTTCAATCCATTCCCATGGGTGGGACTTTTTGGTTAGGTTATTTCAATTGAGATGTGACCCACTCCAACCAAGGTAGGTCTTAATCCTTTATTGGAATCCTTTATAAGAGGATAAAGGACACACAGAAAAAGCCCAGAGAGCTTATTAGAAAATGGCCCATGTGTTAGTTAGATTCAGTTGTCAACTTGGCCAGGTGAGCATACCTAGTCTTGTTGCTGCGGACCTAAGCCAATGGTACGTGAACCTCATCTGTTGCTGATTTACATCTGCAGTCAGCTAGGAGGCGTGTCTGCTGCAATGAGTGACGTTTGGCTTAATTGGCTGGTGCTTAAATGAGAGAATGCAACGTAGCACAGCTAAGCAGCTCGGCATTCCTCATCTCAGCACGTGCAGCTCAGCCCAGGCCTTTGGAGATGCAGAAAGAAGTTACCCTGGGGAAAGCTGTTGGAACCCAGGGGCCTGGAGAGAAGACCAGCAGAGACAATCCTGTGCCTTCCACGTAAGAAAGAGCCTCAGTGGAAAGTTAGCTGCCTTTCCTCTGAAGAACTAACAAAATAAATCCCCTTTTATTAAAAGCCAAACCGTCTCTGGTGTGTTGCATTCCAGCAGCCAGCAAACTAGAACAGCCCCAGAGACGCTGGAAGAGGAAGTCACTGAAGCCACAAGCTGAAAGCAACGAAACCCAGGAGAGAAGGAGCAGCAGATGCCAGGCATGTGCGTTCCCATGGGACAGAGAAGTCCCAGATCACCAGCAGGCTGTTTTCAGAGTCCAGGTTTCATCCTGTTGATGCCTTGAGTTGGACATTTTCATGGCCTTAAGAACTGTAAATTGTAAGTTAATAAATCCCCCTTGTAAAAGCCAATCCTTTTGAGGTATATTGCATCTGGCAGCTTTAGCAAAGGGTTACACCCCCCTTTAGGCTGTTGTGACTAATGCTGCTGTGAACACTGGTATAAAAATACCTAAGTGCCCGCTTTCGATTCTTTCAGGTGCCTATCTAGAGGTGGGATTCCCCGGCCATAGGGTCACCTCACTGGAGGTTTTTTTTTTTTTGCCTCTTTAAAACCCCTATCCATGTGGAGGGATTAAGAAAGAAACTGGGATACGTGCCATCCTCCGGCAGCCCACGATGTTGGTAACGCATCGGACACTGCAGCCCATGGTGTCGGTAACAGGTCAAATACTGCAGGCGCGGGCAGGGGCTTTCAGAATGGAAACAGCCATCGGGCGTGTGCTTGGAGCTTTCAATTCCTGCCTCACTCAGTATTCACCCCAGCCTCATCTCCTTGGAGCCTGCCTGACAGGTTTGGAACAGCCTGTGTACTTCCCTCAGCATCGGGGGCGTTGGTGGGGATTGCTGGCTGGCCCCCCTCCCCATCCCATAGCCTGGGGTCTGCGGCCCCACCCCCGACTGTCACAGCCAAGTTTCCAGTGCTTCCGGTCCTTCCCCCGATGATGGGCAGACCGTCCCATATCTAATCCCATCTGCTCCACTGGGCCCTCAGGAGCCTGCCCCGAGCCTCCGAGTACACTCCCTTGGAAGGACTTTTCTGCTCAGAATATATCCATGGGACTTATCAATGATGGAGACAGACTTGGGGTGGGAGTGGCCCTCCTTTGGCTGGAAGTCGTTTGGTTCTGTCTCATTCCTAGGACGTGCCGCAACTACAGCCATGCCACAGGTATAGGTGTCCCTGGGAGAGGAGCCACTTACGCCGTTTACTCTATGACTGCTCCAGCGCCGGCCTTATCGTCAAGTCCTTCAAGCAGTTTGCACTCCAAAGCAGTTTATTCAAGTAAATGTGGTAGGGGTACTTTTGCAATGGCCTGCCCTGTGTGTGCCGGGCTCCTGCTCAGAACTGACGAAGGGGCGCCTGCTGCATTGTGCTGAGGACGGCCCACCCCATCCCCGTGTCTTGCAAAGGCTGCAGCTCATTCAGGAAATGCATCCACAGTGCTCTGCAGGCCAGGCGAGGCAGGCTTCCAGAAGCAGTGCCTCCAAATCACCTCCATTATGCTGATAAAGTGTAACACAGTGTTCGCCTACTGCATTAAGGAGCTGGAATGCCCCAAATATAATTAAAAGAAAGTTATGCTCATCTCAACAATGAATAAAATATACTTTCCATGCTGCCATTGGATGCATCTGTCTGCCTAGTAATTGACAAAACTCGTAATTTACCAATCAGTCTTCCAGCTATTACTGTAAATTAACTGGGTTTAATTGAAAGCCAAAGGATTGATCTAGTATAAGTGGAAGGCGTTTAAGTACTAGAAGCTAATATCCACGTTGCCTTAAATGAACAGACTCTGAGAGAAGCTCATTACATTTCCACCAGCAGCCAGCATTACGGGAGGAGACACAAGTTGTTTTTAGAAGGTAAAGATGCATTTTTTTAAAAAATATTTTTTATTTATTAATTAAAAAAATTAACAACAAACAAAGACATTAACATATCATTCCATTCTACATATATAATCAGTAATTCTTAATATCATCACATAGTTGCATATTCATCATTTCTTAGAACATTTGCATAAATTTAGAAAAAGAAATAAAAAGAAAACAGAAAAAGAAATAAAACGATAACAGAAAAATAAAGATTATACATACCATACAGTCAGCACACTTTTTAAAATAAAGGTATTTAAGGCTATAATATTCCCTCTGAGCATTACTTTAGCTTGATCGCCATGTTTTATTATTGTTAGTTTCTCACTAGTTTGTAATCTCCTCCTTAAGCCAATAATGTTTTGGAACAGCTGGTTAATATTTTAGTAGTTTTGGTGTTTTGTTTTGTTTTTTTTTTTAGCTTTTTTATTGTATAATATAACATATGTACAAAGCAAAAGAAAGAAAAAAACAATGGTTTTCAAAGCACTCTTCAACAAGTAGTTACAGGACAGATCCCAGAGTTTGTCATGGGCTACCTATCACACCATCCTCACAGATTTTTCCCTCTAGCTTCTCCAGAACATTGGAGGCTAGAAGTAGTAAATATTTTTTTATCATCATAATCGACTTTTTTTTTAAAGATGCATTTTTGCAGGAAGGGCAGTTCTGGGTGCAAATCAGGGGCAGCCAAGACATTTGCCACTTGTGATTGATACCATCTTGAGCATGTCACAAGCCTCTTAGTAACTTGGTTTTCTTTTCCCTAGAACAGCCGCAAAATATTGCCGTGTACCTATTAGCTGTACATATTCACAGATACTGCTGCCCTTTTCCCAGGGATCCTTTTAAGAACCACTGGTGTAAGGAATGCAGCAAGCATTCAAATACTTATTTACTTATTTTCAGATGAGAACTTCAATGCTATATGTTTTTCTTGACATGTCCTAGACAGAAAAAAATATTTTAATTAAATATTATTTAAAGTATCTATTATGGTCAACTTGGATTTGGCAAATACATTTCTGTATGATTTAAAACAACTTGCTAGATAGAATTTCCATTTTGTTCTGTTTAACAATGGGGGGGGGAGGTTATGTTATCAAATAGCTTGAAAAATGTAAAGCCTACCTTAAAAGAACCATAAATTGTCATATTTGAATCTAAATAACTATTTTTATAAGATGGCTATATCTTCTATAAAATAGTTATATCTGTGAACATCTCTTCACAAAAGAAGTATTTAAAGTTGTTCCCAAGGACATTTTAAACAAGGAAATTCTTGTTTCATTTTTCTTCTGCAGCACCAATAAGAAATGTTACTATCAGTCTCTAATGAATTCCGAGGACACTTTCTCCACAGCTGCTGAGCTAATCCTGAGATGCCAAGAGGTGCTTGCGTATGGCTTTGGTGCCTTTCCCTCACCCTCGTTTTCATTCCTTCTGGGTGTTGCTAGATAGGCTGTAATTTGCAGTAGAAAGATCTGTGGCGGCAGCTAGGGAGGTAATTCGCTTGTTTGTTCTTCTGTGGACAGAGATTGGCGGGGGGGAAGTTTAAAGTAGGGAGTGAAGCTGGAATTTCCAGGGGCTTTACAGGAATCTGGGGCCAGTTCTCCAAGCCTGATCGGGTGCAGCAGCTGCCAGGGCCTCCATGGAATCAAGGTCCGTATCCAGCAACCATTCTGTCACTAGCTGTCTCCACTGAGACCCTCACCAGGCACGAGGGATGAGCCAGGGCTCCCGACGCCCCATACAAAAGGGCTGCCAGAGCCCGCAATGGTGTCAATGGCCCTGCTCTGTTCAGACCCCAGTGCCTTGCTGCCTTTTCTGCCTCATTGTTCACTCATCCAGGATTGACCTTCTGAAAACCACTATGTGTGGCCGAATCCAATTATCGCCCCTCCATTCTTCCTGGCCTTAGAAGGGTCCCACTGTTCTCTTGGGTTTGTGAGTGGAAAGGAACTTGGAAACCATTTCTGGCCAACATCCCATCTGACAGGTGACTCTCCTAGAAAGCTGCTCAGCCAAATGGTGGTCTTGGCAGCACCAGGGACTGAAGTTCACCCCTGCCTAGCAAGCAGACCCACTCAACTGGAATGGAATATTCTTCACATATGGAGGAGATGGTGCCTCCATGAGACTTTATTTGTCCTGGAGCCATCTCAAAGGTCACAGAATGAATCTGGTCTTATTTGCATGAAGGCACAATGCCCTACCTAGAATCCTTCCCAAGATCTCTCTTCTCCAGACAATTTACTCAGTAGTGCCTCACCCTTCTGGTTGCCTCCCTCCTGCCATGCTTCAAGTGGGTGCCTTCAGGGGACCATCATTCTCCAGATGGATGTGGTCTGACCACTGCCCAGCTCAGTGGGGCCATCCCTTCCATTGCTTTGATTTCTACCCATTTCTTAATACAACCTAAGGTTCTCTGTAGTTTTTGTGGGCACCACATCTCCCCCGTTAGCCTATATTTAGCTTTCAAGTAATTAAACTCTTAACTCTGTCTTATTTGACCATAGTTAATCTAAATCTCTCCATTCTGTGAAATCAAGTGGTTTTTTGAATGAAGGAGAGGACTTTGTATTGTGAACTTAACAATTTTCCCTGGAACCAGCTTGTCAAGATTATTTTGAATCTCAGCATCGGTTTCTACCTCTGTTCTCAAAGTTCTATAAATTCACTATGTATGCCTTTTTTTCTTTAACACCATCAAAAATGACACACAGCAGACAGTGGATTCTCAAGTCCAATTGTTTGGTTTTGGATCTTCAGCTCTAGCATTTACTAGTTTTAAGTGATCTTGCGAAGTCACTTAGCTTCTCTGTGTCTCAATTTCCCTATCCTTATCTGAACAGTGGATATAGTAATCATTCCTAGATTGTTTAAGTTACCTATTGCTGAGTAACAAGCTACCCCCAAAATTTAGTGGCTTAAAAAACAATTTGTCGTTTCTCATGATTCAGTGGGCTCAGTCAGGGCTCAGGCAAGGCTCAGCTGGCTTATGCTCCAGGATCTGCCCAGGGTCATTTACTCAGCTGGCAGCTGAGCTGGGCTAGAAGGCCTGAGAAGGGCTCACGGTTCAGTCTGAGCCATGCGGTCTCTCTTCCCTCCAAGTGATCTCTCACTGTCCACTAGACCAGCCCAAGCATCCTCAAAGCATGGCAGCACCTTCCCAGAGCAGAAGCAAGAAGATGCTTGGCTTCACCAGGGATAAACCTGGAATCTGCAAAGCATCACTTCTGTCTCATTCCACTGGTCAAATAAAGTCACAAGGGCAGCCCAGATTCAAGAGGAGAGGAAAGACACTGCACTTCTCGTTGGGAAGAGGGGCATGCAGTATAGAGAGGAAAGGAGTTGCTGGCAGGCATCCTTGGATACTATTTACCACACACCTATAGGGCTGTTATAAGAATTCAAATGAGTTAATATATGCAAAGCGCTGGGAGTAGTGCCTGCTTCACAACACATGTGAGTGTTAGCTTTTATTTTTACTCAAGCTGTTGATCGAAATCTATGAAATTAGGCAGAGCCAAGGTGGGAACCGTTGCACCCACTAGACTTTTCTTACTTGATAATGCTGGATGATTTCCTAAACCTTCCCTGGGTATAGCTGCCTCCAAAGGAGAAGGCAAACACTAAGGGATTTTAAACATGCTTCATTTTACTCTCACTGCAGTACTAGAAGGTAGGTGTGACTATTCTCATCTCACAAAGAGGAAGCTGAGGTTCAGTTAGTAAAACATCTTCTCTAGTTACCAGCTAGTAATCTGTGAAATCAAAGCCCAGAAATTCACCAATTTTCTGTATTCCACAAGGTTGTAAGAAATGACTTTCTGACATCCGGGGGCCAGGACTCTTGGCTATCCTGACCTCCACCAGCCCGGACTCCTAATCAAAATAGGCGATGGGGACCAACCTCAGGACTGCTCTCAGGGCCTGCAGCAGGGAGGCACCCCTGCAGCAAGGATGCATGTGCTGATCACTCCAGGTCAACGCCTGCATTTCCCATTTCATTTTTGAAGCTTTCCCAAGATTTCTGGATGCCTTCTATTTTAGAACCCATTATATGGAATGTGTCTCCAAGTGCTGAGGCATCACTGAGGACAGCATCATCAACAAAAACAACTTCCCTGTGTCCAGCCCCAGGTGCAGCAGGAGCCCCAGCACTGCCCCGCAAGGAAGAGAGGTTGGAACAAGAGGGGCTTCAATGACATGTCCCATTCCATAGCTGGTATAAATGGGGCTTGACCCTAGCGCCTCTGATTCCAAATTATTATTTTTTCCATTACAGTCTGCAAGCTTCCACTGAATCTCTGTGAGCTTCATTTTCTCCAACTGTACAATGGAAACTAATTGCACCTGCCCTCGTAGGGTTGCTCTGAGGCTAAAAGGAAATCATGATATATTCAACATATTGCTCTAGTTTGTAAGCTGCTGAAATGCTATACACCAGAAATGGAGCAGCTTTTAAAAAGGGGAATTTATTAAGTTGCAAGTTTATAGTTCTAAGGCCATGAAAATGTCCAAATTAAGGCAAGACTATAAAAATGACCAAATTAGGGCATCCAGGGACAGATACCTTGATTCAAGAAGGCCAATGATGCTCGGGATTTCTCTCTCAGCCGGAAAGGCACATGGCGATGTCTACTAGCTTTCTCTCCTGGCTTATTTAACAGTTTCCCCAGGGCTCTGTCCATTCTGTTGGCTCTGTTGGTTCTGGTGGCTCTCCAGCTTTTTCCAAATTGGTTCCCTCTTAAATGGCTCCAGCAAGCAACCCCACCTTGAATGGGTGGAGACACATCTCCATGGAAACTACCTCATCAAAGGTTATCACCCACAACTGGATGGGTCACATCTCCATGGAAACAATAAAAAATATCCCTCCCAGTAATACTGAACAAGGATTAAAGAACTTGGCTTTTCCATGACAAACTGGCACACAGGTGTATATTCAGTTTCTACCACCCATCAGGCACAGTTCTGGACACCGAGGATACAGACAAAATCCTGACCTTGCTGAGCTTACATTCTAAAAGGGAAAGCTGGCCATTTAGCTCCTCACCAACCATTAAGCATGTCACAAAAACAATGAAATATTTTTTCAACCAAGGATCTAACACAAAGCTGGGCCCAAGTATTCATTCATCTGTTCATTATATTTCTTCATTCAATCATTTACATGAGCATCAGGTATTATTGGGCATCAGTTACGTGCTAGATGTTGTGCTGGGTGGTGGACAAAGAGCAGTAATCAGATAGGCTGATGAATGGAGTTTATATCCCAGAATGGAGAACGGACATGGAACAAAGGAAGTATTTTAAAATTTACCAGTAGCAGTGATGACAACAGCAGTAATGAAAACAATGACCTCTTGTCTGGTTTGAGCAACCATTTACGAGACAGGAAGGATGCCCTGTTAATGTTTCCAAAACCAACTTGAGCTGGGAGGGTGGATGGGGCGCTGTGTGAAAGGTGTTCTGATGTGCAGGCAGCTCTGATCTGCTCTAGAGCACAGGACTGCCTCTGGCCCACCTGACAGCACCTTCATTAACCCCAGGGGGGGATGAGGTGAGGACCACGGTGGTCAGAGTCTTGGGAGGACAAAGCTGTGAGGTCTCCTCGCACTTCTGGGGGTCGGACCTGAAGGACTATCAAAGAAAACCCATCAACCGAGACCTGATGCCAGGTCCTCGGTTTCCCTCCTCTGAAAGATGGAGACAACCCAGCCACTTTCTCCAGGGCAAGGACCAAGAGCATGAGCTCAATGAAAGACCTGAGCTTTTCTTTCTTTATTTTTTTTTTATGTGCAAGTTTAGCAAACAAGGGCCCAAAGAAAGTGAGGGCTGGCTGCATGCCGGAACATTCTCTGCAACCTTCAAGTTCTCAGATCAGATGGCCTCTCTTTCTTCCCCTAAGGTTTCCTCGTTCTTAAAGATTTCTGGTTTCTGATGGCCCAATATTAATGCTTATTCTCAGATGTGCATCTGCTTTCCATCCATCTTGCCTCTTCCTCTCAATTCCAAGCTTTTACTCTAAATTAAATCAAACCTTAAATCAATCTTCTCCTACTGCAGAGCTTCCCATCACTTATTCGCCTGGGGGGTGGAGAAAACCAAACTGCTTGCTTTCAAAGTGATTTTTAAATTGCCTCTGCTAGAAACTATGGCTGCACCAGCCAAAACTCCACTGTGTAAGGTTGCAAGTAACATCTCCCACACTCTCTCACCTGTGTCCTCAACGCTTTCCACCTTGCTCCAGCTACATTGAACATGAAAACAACAGTCTGTCTAAATGGTCTTTCTGCCTCCAGCCTGGTCCCCTCTCAATTTGATCTATGGTGTTGCCTGGTTGACTATCCTTTCAGAGCTCTGATCCTCATTCTTCATTACCCAACCTTCACAGCAGAATAAGGACCCAACACTGGGTGTAGCACCCAAGACCCTCCACGTCTGATTTCTGGTAACACCAGCATTCATGCCTATAGGATGAGCCCCATATCCTATACTTCGCAGTGTCTGAGTGCCTCCTTGGGTCTCCCTGTCCTTGGCTCATCTTAACCACATTTTCTGAGCACCTCCAATGTGGCAGAACCTGCTATGCAGAGACAGATATGGAAGCTCAGTGGCTCCATCTAATAGGAGGAGCCCTTTGCCCAATGCATTCCCTCGCCTGGTGCCCTTTTGGTTATCGGAAGAGCCCTCTAGGTACGTGGCTCTTTCTCATTCCATTTCTTTTTTTTTGGTTTTAGTCTCTCTTTTCTTGTTAAAATTAAAGATCATTTTTAAATATACACCTAACAGATGACTACAAGTCTTGTTGAGAGAAAGAAATTAAATATAGGTAAAGCTAAAGTTTACTTTATCACACCTCACTCTCCATGCATTACCCTGCAAATTTGATTCGTGGTATTCATAGTATCGAAATTGCAAAAGTAAATTATTTGAGGTTTATTTCATTTTCAAAATTACATTTATATCTGTACTTTAAGAATCAAGTAGTTCTGCAATGTTTGTTATAAAACACAGCATTTTCTTCCTCCTTTACCATTGCCTGAATCTTAGACCCTTTAAGATGAAAGGTTTTCTTTTGCCATTTATTTCTAAGTAACATGATTATATTATTACTTCCTGATTCTGAATTTTAGGCATTATCTATAGAATTCCCATCATGGAAGATGAGATGTTGTTTTAATCCTTCTCTCAACTCCACCTCCCACCCATTCCTTCTTCCGGAACCTCTGTGGTAAAATTGGCTCTATCAGTACTCAATATTTATACTTTCTGTGCCAGACTGAATTATGTACCCTGTAGTAGATTGAGTCATGTACCCCAGAAAATAGCATGTTCTTAAAAATATTCATTCTGGTGAGTGTGGATCCATTTTAAATAGGACTCCTGAAGATGTTACTTTGGTTGGGTTTTAATCTGGATTACTGGAGCCCTTCATAAGCAGAATGAAATTCAGAAAGAGAGAATCACCGGAAGAAGCAAAAAGTCAACAGAACTTGGAAGAGAAAGGAGAAAACATCACCATGTACATTTCCATGTGATGGAAAAGCCAAGGACCAAGGATTGCCAGCAGCAAGCCCTAGAATGCTGCAGTCTTTGGGAAGAAAACATCACCTTGCTGACACCTCAAATCTGGACTTCTTTGCCTCAAAATTGTGAGCCAATAAATTCCCATTATTTCATCCAACCCACTGCATGGTATTTGTTTTAGCAGCTGAGAAAGAGGATCTTCTAAGATCCTACCTAGGTATGGCTAAACTGAATCTAGGTGGCTTTAACCCTTACTACAGGAGACCTTATGAAGAGCAGGCCACAGGAGGAGACTGAGGACATCACCAGGTGGTGGAGACAGAGATGCAAGTCAAGGAACTCCAAGGATTGTGGCAAGATAGCACCAGAACACTACAGATTCCAGAAGAAAGCATGGCCCATTGAGACCTTGATTTTTGGACTTTGGGCCTCCAAAACCATGAGCCAACAAATTCTTGTTTAAGCCAATCCATTGTGTGGTATTTGTCATAGCTGCTCTGGCAAACTGAGACGATCCATTTTGGGAAATCTAACTGAAGCACTTCTCCAAAGACTCCTTTCACTACATTTTCTCTCTTCTCTCTTTCTAGAACTTCTATCCAGATGTTGGCTGTATTTTCCTCTCTGTTATTTTTGCCTTCTTCTTCAGAGCATGTGTCAAGTTTTTCTTCCAACACTTGTGATATCATAATTCTGACATCTGTGAGCTTATTTGTTTTCTGACTATTCTATTTTGATGACCTCTTTCTGAGGATGCTAAATAAATGTTTTATATAAACATTTTCTTTGCCCTGCATAGGCTCTGTTGCCACCAACTTGCTTTTTTCCTGTTTGTTTTGTTTCTCCCTTTCATATTAGATTCACTCTTTAACTATCTGGAGACCCAAGTCTCTTTACTTCTGTTTAGGAATGGTTCTCCAAGAGCCAATTGGAAGTTGCATGAGTGTATGGAGGGGAGGGGATGTATTTAATGGATGTATTTAAATGGAGGAGTACAGAGGGGGACCTGCATGAAGAGACCCTTGTGTCAGTGTGCATGTTGAGAGAGAGAGAGAGAGAGAGAGAGAGAGAGAGAGAGAGAGAGAGAGAGAGAGAGAGAGAAAGAGAAAGAGATTGAGAGAGATAATTTGGAGGTTTTATGGACCCCAGGAAATTAATCAGTTCTTGTGAATGTGGTTCTATTGTAAGTAAGATATTTTGCGAGTAGGATCTTAACTGGTTGAGATGTGATCCACCTCATTCAGGATGGATCTTAATCCTTTCAGTGGAGTCCTTTCTAAGAGAAAGCCACAGAAGCTGAGAGGAAGCCACTGAAACTGCAAGCTGGTAGCAGTGAAACTGGAAGAGAAGGGAGAGACCAGCAGATGCTGCCATGTGTCTTGCCATGCGACAGAGGAGCCCTGGATTGCTGGTCTCCTGTCTTCAGGAAGAAGGTATCATCTTGATGATGCCTAGAGGTGGATGTTTCCATGGACTCGGAAATGTAAGCCAGTCTATTTCCAGCATATTGCATTTTGCCAGCTTTAGCAAACTAAAAGTGTATATGTGAATTTTTTTTTTTGCTTGGCCTAGCAGAATCTCCAGTGAAAATCCTTTAGTTTTCTTCCTGGGGCCTACGCCTAATTGCTGGGTCTGGGAGCTAAATGTGGGGTGAGAACTGAGGGCTAATTGGTCTACCTACACATTTTCACCTGATCCTCCTGTTCAGTATGGCACTTCCTCTGGCCCAGCACCCTTAGTACAAAGTCCTTCTCTCTTATCCTTTTGAGAGAATAAAATCCCACTCTTCTACCTGAATGGGGAAGGCAGCCACCTATTTGCACTATATTGGGAGATCTGGGAACTAATGCCTTTTTTTCCCCTCTGTATGCTGTATGGTGGTCACATTTCATTCTTTTTCCATGCGAGTATCCCTTTATTGCAGCACCATTTGTTGAATTTTGTTTGTTTGCTTGTTTGGTTTTTTTGTTTGTTTTTGTGGGGGTAGTGCGTGGGCTGGGAATCGAACCTGGGTCTCCTGCATGGCAGACAAGAATTCTACCGTTGAACTACCCTCACACCCTTCTCTAACTGCTTTTTAAATAGACTTTTCACCACTTCTCCTGTTTTTAGCTCTTCTTTTGTCCTCATTTCCAGAGACACGTGGTCCTGCCAATTCCTGAGTCTTTCGGAGGTCTGCTTTGCAAACCATGTGGATTCTGTGCTGTCCCTGCCTATGGCTTGGAATTTTGCTTTCTTGGGTCTAAGAGATCAGCTACCTTTTGTCCATTTACTTTCCAGCATCCAGAATGCTTTCACTGTGACTCTTCTACTCTTATTTCCATCTAGATGTAATTAACACCTTCAAACATCCTTTTAGTGCTGCTTAGTGGAGTTCTGAGACTTGGAGGAGCTAGATTGATTTTCAAATATGTCATCATTAACTGGAAATTTGAATTTAATTTTGGATTTCATCATTATCTTTATGAAGCATTATAAAGTGTTTTTTTTTTAATTTCCCCATATACATTTTCTATGCACACCCTCACTCCCTCTCCTTCTGTTTTTAAGTATTTTTTCTTAAATTGGTACTATTCCCCATGAATGTGTTCTTCAAAGCTATGTTTTCAGGAGCAAAAGAAGTTTATAGTTGTTATCTACATTATTAGGAAATATTTCTTTTTGTTTCCTTTTATTTTTCTCACTTTGATTGTATTTTAATGCTGATAAATCTGCTTTCTTTTTGCTCACATTTGTAGTTTATATTTTTTCCATTCTTTTGTTTCTCAACCATTGTATTGTTCTCTATTTTCAAAAGCCAGTCTCCCATCTTCTTTTAAGAAATAGACGAATCTAACTTATTCACATTTGTTCCCACAACTAAAATGTCTGTCCCTATTTCTGCCTTCCTGTGTATTTAGTTTTTATTTTCTATTTACCCTTTTCTCTTGGCTTTTCCTTTCCCCACTGTTGTACTCATCACTTTTAACCTGTTCCATTTTTTTCCCCTCTTATGTTTTGGGAGTTATACTTTCCATTTCTATTCTGCTCCACTCGTTTTCAAGGCCAAGAAACCCTCAAATAAAGGACGGGTATAATGAAAGATGGAAGGTGATTCCTCCAACAATGGACATAGACCAGGCCGACGAACAGGAGGAGTTGCACTAGGAGATGTCAGGTCACAAGAACCATTTCAATCAGAAGTTAAAACCCCTAAGATAGAAACACCTGGAATCCTCTATCAGTGAAACTGCAAGGGACTGTCTACTAGCAATGGTCAGGGTCATTTGGGGGGAAAGTTGGAGGGGAAAGTTTACTTTCCAGGTTCTGGTTTAAAGCACATTCGTCCAGTCTTTCCATCTGAACTTGCACTCTTTGTAGGTCTTGAATTTTCCTTATCTCTCTGCTCTATGTCCTCTGATGACCACTTATCAGGAGAAGGAGAGAGGGGCAGAGACAGAAAGAACAGGGAAGGTGAGCTGAGAGTGGAAGGCACAATGCCTTATTAGCTCTGGGCAGTGTCAAGAGTGGCTGGATGCCCGTCCTCCTGGCAATCCCAGCTGCTAATGCAGCCATCTGACAGGGGCTGCTGACCAGGCTGGCCTTCCCGTCCCTGCAGACAGTGAGCAGGGCACATTTTTCCAGGAACCAGATACTCAGAATTAGTCCATTACATGTAGTTACGTGTAATTAAATATACATTTTGTGGGACTATTTCTGCCAACCGATGTGTGGTTTTGAGATCATACTGCATAAGCTCAATGAGTCAAATATGACAAAGAGCAGCCTTGGAATTGGGAACCCATGCAGCGGGGCTGCTGTAGGCATCAGGCTTCGTTGGGGAGGGGGTTTTACGGGAAAGGAGAATTCCCAGAGAGGACAAAAGAGCAGCACCAGGTGTGAAGCTGATGTCTGCTGGGGGGTGCTGGTTCCCCAAAGGGATCTAACATGTTCCCTGCTGATGGATGTTTCCATCTGGTTTGGACAGGACCTGTGGGCTGCTCCTGAAGCCGGGCTGACCATTGCGTACGTTGAGACCTTCCCTACATCAGCTGCTTCCACCAGATTTGTGAGGAGCCCCTGAGGTTCTGGAGAAGGTGAGATGTAGGGGGTGGGGATAGGAAGAGTGGCCGGTTCTGGAATTTCGGGGAGGTGGAGGGTCCTTACAGAGTTGCCACTGGTGGATGAGGGGCTCCTGGGCCACCTCAGGGGACGCCTGGGGCAGAAGAGGCCGGTTCACATGTGGACAGGGTGACCTCAGTGTGTGATGTCAGCCCCCGGGCCCATCCAGCACCACCAGGCAGTTCTCCCAGAAGACCATGCCGTGAGCTGGGGAGGGGTGGCAGGAGGGCCGTGGGCAGGGGTCTGAGAGGCTGGGGATACGGCAAGTTTGGTCACACTCCCAGGGACTGGACACCAACAGTTCAGCAGGAAAGCCAAGACACCGTGGAGGGGCCAAGACTGGTCTTCCAGGCAGAAGGAAAATGGTGGTTAGAAAATCAGAGGTGGGTTGTGGTCGAGGATGGGGGAAGTAGGCTCAGGGGCAAGAACAGGGAGAAACCAAGGCAAAGGTGGGCTTGGGGGAAGGGAATAAGGCTCAGATTTAAGACTAAATGTGCTAGGAATTGTACTGGGTTACGGATGTGTTATCCAAGCTACTCCTCAGCACAGCTTTGCAATGAAAATAATATTGTCTCCATGTTACAAATGATAAAACCCAAAATAAAACAAAAAAGTGACTTGCTAAAAGTCACACAGCTAGCATGGCAAAACCAGAGTTTAAATTCAGACCCACTGGGCTTCAGAGTTTATATTTGTTCCATGTAACCACTCTGGGAATTGTTTTTCTTCCTTATAAAACTCAGGAGGCTGGACAAGTCAGGGTTTGCTAAACTTTAGCTTTTCAGGATCCACCTTCATGAGTTTTCTTTTCTTTTTTTCTTATTTTTAAATTTTCTTAAAAAATATCACAACAAACAAGCACAAACATTCTTAACTTATGATCATTCCGTTCTATATACATAATCAGTAATTCACGATATCCTCACATAATTGCATGTTCATCATCCTGATCATTTCTTAGAACATTTGCATCAATTCAGAAAAAGAAATAAAAAGACAACAGATAAACAGTCATACATCCCATACCCCTTACCCCTCCCTTTCATTGATCACTAGCATTTCAATCTAAATTTATTTTAACATTTGTTTCCTCTATTATTTACTTTTATTCCATATGTTTTACTTGTCTGTTGATAAGGTAGATAAAAGGAGCATCAGATACAAGGTTTTCACAATCACACAGTCACATTGTGAAAGCTATATCATTGTACAATCATCTTCAAGAAACATGGCTACTGGAACACAGCTCTATATTTTCAGGCAGGTCCTCCAGCCTCTCCATTACATCTTGACTAACAAGGTGATATCTATTTAATGCATAAGAATAACCTCCAGGATAACCTCTCAATACCTTCATGATTTTTACCATATCTACGTTTCATCTTTACTATTTATGTAAACGTTTCCTTAAACAGTCTCAATTTTTAAAATTATATATATTTTAGAAAAGAAAACTCGATATCACTTTCAAGAATGGAAACCAGTATGACTTTCCATAATAGACGGCGGCCATTAGAATAAAGACAGTGAAAGCTGAGTGTTGTCACATTGAAGCCACTGATGGCTGCAAGCTGACACCTGCTTCCCACTGCCCCATAGTTTTGAAGAGAGAATAGCAAGTGCTGGAGAATGCTCAAGATCGGTTAGCCCTGAACAGGACTTCATCTCTAATAGACGCTGAAGAATTGAAAGAAGAGTTGTAAAGGGTCATATTCTCACTCTGAAGTTGAAAGGGTCATTTTCTCTGTGCCGGGTCCATGGACCTCCTCACACCTGCACCCTTCTGTCCCCCAGGGCACGCCATCCACGCTGTGGGGACAGCCGAGATACCATCGGGCTCCTATTCACCCCGGCTCTGATTCCTGACCCGGAAAAGGGAAATCTGGCTCCTCTTTTTGACTCTGAAGGGCTGGAAGCACACTGTAGGATCAGTTATGGTCCTTTGCCTGCTTTTTCCAAGAGGAATGGGTGTCCCCTTGGTGTCCCAGCCCACGGCCTGGCTGTAGATGAGCGTCCTGCCTAGTGCTTGCACAGGCTCCTGTGATGGGGCCACTCCCACCTGCCATGGGGTTACTGGATGCCTGAACATTTGGGTAGAAAGGTAGATGTTTTGGGCACCTGAGGCTCATCTTAACAGTATTGGTGGGCAAAAGAAGCAGCGACTGAAGGCCCAACAAAGGCTTCTTTGGGTTCACCGAAGGATTCACCTTGGTTGGGAAACTCAGTTTGAAGCTCCCTTCGCCCGGGGACCCATTTCCCTGGGAGATGGAAGAAGCGCAATGAGTGCACATGGGCCCTTCTTAGTAGCTCAGAGGGGTGGCAAGGACATGAGGGAAGGGTCGTTTTCTCAAGCTGTGCAGAGAGGCTCTCTACAGACATTATCAGGAAACACTTTTGCTACTGAATTGTGGCTGCGTTCAGTAAAGCAAGCTGAAACACCAGGAGCGTGGGAGCTGGGAATAAAAAGCACTTGGAAAATCCTGGTGAAACGTCACAGCCGGGGATGGAATCACCGCCCCCACCCCCCGTAAAGACAAGTTCAGGTGCAGTCCTGCAGGCGTGAACCCGTTTGTGAATGGGATGGGGGAGAGATTATTAGTCAGGGGTGGCCAAATTGTATCAGGGTCTTGACCCAGATGCCTGGAGGCCTTACAAGCAGAGGAAATTTGGACGCAGTCAGTAGAAGCCAGAAGTCAGGAGATGCCAGACAATGAGGCAGATTGCCAGGTGACAGAGGCAGAAATGCCAGCTAAGGAGCCCAGGACTGCAGCCAGCCAGCATGGGTCTGGAGCAAAGCACAGCCTTGATTTAAGCACAGCCTTGATTTTAGACTTCTAGCCACCCGACGCATGAGACAACGCATTCCTCTTGCCAAGCCCATCCAACCGGTGGCATGTGCCGTAGAAACCCTGGAAGACTAAGACACTCGCTTTGACTTGAGCCACTGCTTGGATGCTTGGGGGGGTGGAGCTCCTGGAAAGACAGTCTCCCATCTCTCTGAGCATCATTGAGCCTCCCCTGCAGCCCTGGCATGGTGCCCATGGGACCCAGGGCACGCGCTTCTCACCTGAGGTTTCGTCTCCTCTTTGTCCTTGTAGTAGAAAAGCTGATCACCACGCAGCACGAACCAGCGCTGCTGCCAGTTCTTCATGATGCCCCTCTGTTTCTTCAGCCAGCCTGCCTTCAGTACCGGTCCCGGACGCCGGGGACATGGTGGCCGCCCTGGGCTTCGGCTTGGCTCCCCCATCACCAGACTCTTGGAGCGGGCTAAAAGGCAAGAATACACACAGTGGGCATGCAGGTTGGGGAGCTTGGGTCATTCCTTGCTCCATCCTGGCACCCTAGCTGCCCTGTGGCCAAGGGATGGGAGCCCAGTCCAGCAGGATGTGAGCACACATGGTCTACTCCCTGCTGTGTTTGGAAGAGATGGCTGGTGATCTGTGCCTGTGGGCTAGAGCCAAGGAAGGCAGCAAACATCAGCCCCTCATTAGCAGCAGCTTGAGTTTAGCCACCTGTGTTGGGTATACAGGCTGCCCGCCTGTTAAGCTTCTGCTCTATTCCTGGGATCTTAGGCTCTCCATTTCCCCTGCTTTGTCCATCCATCCTTCCATCCATCCATCCATCCATCCATCCATCCATCCATCCATCCATCCATCCATCTATCCAGATTTCGTTCCTTCCTTCCTTCTCTCCTTCCTTCCTTCCTCCCCCCTCCCTCCCTCCTTTCCTTCCTTCCACCCATCTGCCCATCCATCTACCTATCCATCTGTCCATCCATCCATCTATCCATTTAGACGTCTTTCTTTCCTTCTTTCCATCCACCCACCCATCTATCCATCCATTTACCTGCCCACCTATCCCTTAATTCATTCATTCACTCAATGGCTCATTAATTTATTAATTTAGCAAGTACTCATTGAGTACGTACTCTGTGCCAGGCACTGCTCCAGGAGGCAGGAATAAAGCAGTGAAATTAAGAAAAACCACAGGTATAAACCTCTGACCTCTTAGAGATCACATTCCAGCAGGGTTCCTGTTACTCAGGCCCTGAGGAGCCAGTCCCATCTGGGTTCCCTCCTCTTAGGGGTATCAGGCCTCAGCACCACTGCCCAATCCCCCAAAGCTGGCTAGCTGCTCCCTGGGACCCACTCCTGGGAGATGAGTGCCAGGCAGAGGCAGCTTGCATAGTGGGCCTTCTGCTTCAGCAGTTTGATGTTATGTGTCAATGGCAACCTGGCAGGGCAGAAGAACCATCACTCCTACCCCAGAGCCTTCTGCTCTGCAGGGTCTTTCTTCTCTCCAGATAAACCCATGGACCAGCCTTCTGCGGGGCTTGGAACTGTGTGGACCTCACAGTGATGAACAGAGTTCATGCTCCCCTTGTTTCTCCCTCGTTGCATCCCTTCCCTTCCATGCTCCCTTTCTCTCTTTCTCTGTGCAGGGAAAGCTTCTTTCCTATCTCCAGCCAGAAACGAGGACACAGCTGTGGTGGTCACCAAGAAGAGCCACTCTGGACTTTGAGGAACAATTCTGAGATCAAATGTAATCACACTTGGAAGCCTTAGATCTGACGGGAACACCTAGCTCCTTCACCCACAGCTCTCACATTGCACCTGTGATGGTGTGTGCATGCAGGT
>PVIY010031538.1:0-29844 GCA_004026745.1 Myrmecophaga tridactyla | reverse complement strand
TGCTTCTATCCTTTTTAAGCAACATATACTGGACATTCCAAGATGTTTTGGAACATCAAGGTGCTCTGCATTTAAATATGGAATGTAGTCATTAGCTTAGATAAATGACATCCCTTTACTGATAGGCTGATAACAACTACCTTTCCTTCCTCCACCCCTTATTTGGATATTATAATTAGAACCGTCTTCTCCCCTCTTCTTCACTGTTCATTAATCAGCTCATGAATCAACTTTGGACATATATATTCATTAATAAAGAAGAAGAATCTGATCTTAAAAGAGAATAAAGATATTTTGAGTTTAGTATACTTTATTATTTTCTTATTGCTACCCTCCTAACTATGAATTACTGTCCCTGGTTTTTGAATAGGAGAAATTCTCTTTTTTATCTTCTTTGAGAAAACTTTTAGAAGTGCAGGGACCTAAATAGGAGGTATTGGAGAAGTAGATTTTAAACATTTGGACACACATACCAAAACTTAGGCTGCCCACCAGCTCAAAGCTATTGGCAAATCATTTAACTTACACCATGTCCAGCCACTGCCAGCTTCAATTGTCTGACTAAGTTTATTGATGTCTTCAAGGCCCAAGACCCTTTATTCATGTATTTCATTAATCTCAGATGCTGTACAACATACCTAAAGTCAGGAAAACATATTGGGTCAAATTTAAAACTATCTTTGAACTCAGTGGTTGAAACTGCTAAGCCAAGCCTAGATTTCAGCCAGCAAGGTAGCTTTGAAAAACTGGTTTGAAAAAGGATTTAAAAGCTTTCTTAGATGTTACTTCCTTGTGGGAGGGAAAAGAGAAGGAAATTTCATTTTGGTAATTTAAGTCTAGGTATATCACAAGTACAAAACATCAATTTTTTTTTAATGGAGTGAGAAGAACCATCTACTGGATATGCTTTTCTATATCCTCATATTTAGTCTATTTCTTTCTTCTTTTTCTCTAACCTTGTTGCACACTAGTAAAATAAGATATTTGTAAAAACCATGTGCTTTCCTCTTAGCAGATGTCTTGGTAGTACAGTAATTCTTATTCAGGATTTTGAGATGAAAGCATATAAAGGTGTTCATTTTTTGAGCTGGTTTAGGGATATTTTTAAAAGTTGCTCACCAAAATTCCTTGGAGAAGAGGGCTGGCATCAGGCACAACTGTAAAGCATGACATTTATTTCTGATGTGCTTTCACCTTTATTCCAGCCCCTTTTATTCCCCAACAGGTACTCCAATTCTGGGACCCATACTTCAGACTTTCAGCTTTCAACAAAACCAATCTGGGTAAAATTAAGGAATTATTTATCAGCTCTCCTTTGATCTTTACTGCACTGTTCACTGTTCCCCACCCCTTCACCAGATTGCCTTCCCACTCCCACCTCTGCCACCTCCTGTAGTCTCATAAACAAGGGAAACAAAGGGTGGCCATCATTGATTGAGTCTTGTCTATTGTCTAATCGTAATCCAAAACAAATGGTCTTTAATCAAATATGTACTTTACCAAGTTTTTGTTTCTCTAATTGTAGCAATGTAAGGTTTTGCTTCCATTAAATAATTTTTGTGTTAACAGAGAATAGATTTTGAAGATAAAGGATCCTTTGGATTTGCCTGTTTAGTCCAATAGCAGATCTGATGGTAATTCTGACTAAGATACGGGAGGGGTGTTGTGGAGACGACACAACCTCCCCAGTTCTCCTGAGAACAAGAAAGGCTCAGGGCCAGCCAAGCCTATTCCTATTACATAGGCTTCCCCTGGCTTTGAGGAATCGATCAGCCAGAGCTCACCTATCAGTCATTGAAACTGGTCTACACAGTTTAAGGTGAAATGGTTTACATATAGGGAAATGCACAATTATAAATTAGTTGAAAGGGCTGAAGGACTAGCCTCTATGTTGGTCTCTATAATACCAACTTACAACAATCCTTCCATGAATGCTGCTACCTCTTCACCATCAGAATATTGGGTGATTAGAAAAGCCACATTCTGTTGGTTTTCTGAAATTCAGATATCAGAAAACTACCATAACACCCATGTTAGAACTACATTAGCAAAAATGTCGATGTCTCAAAGCCACTGTCCCCATCCCTCAACTTAATTCATGTTCAAATAAAAATCTTTTATCTGATTCCCAGAATTTAATTCCCTTTTGGTGGACTAGCTGCAAGAAAGTTTTGGAAACATACTTTTTGGCCATCTGCATCTGTAGCCAAGAAGAAATTGGGAAGACCTGTTGAAGGGAATCAGTCTACCTTATGTGCTGCTTGTGTCTCATTCAAACTGCAAGTAATCAAAAACTGTTTTTAATCTCCTCTTATCTAAACAGTTGCACATTCCAAAATATGACATTGCATATGCAAACAAAATGTTCTCCAATAATTTGTTATAAACCTGGACATTATTTCTGGGCTATTCCTCTATTTCTCTCTAACATTTCTTCTGTTATATTTATTTCTGATGATGGCAATTAGATAAATATGTTTTCCATAAGAATGGATATTAACTATTAATAAGATTCAGTAATGATATAATTTGTTTAATGCTATTTTCTTCTCATTTTATTAAATTCCATATTAATTTTGAAAACATTCATGTGATGGAATTGTTTATTCAGAATCAGTTCTGCAAGTGTCGGAGAACAATATGATCTGATTTTTTAAAAAACTCAGGACACTAATACTATAAAAATTAATGCTACTTTAAGAAAATATGAAACTTGAGATGTATAGTATGGGACTGGATTACATTTAGCTCCATTTAAAATATTGGTATACATATATCTATTGAATTTCTGTTTCTTCTGGGAAAAAAGGAAGGAAGCAATTGTTGAACTTCTACTTTAAGCTATGTTTCAAACAGAATTCTGAACACTTCCACCTGCATTCTCTAAATTAATTTTTGTGGCATGACTGAGATAAAGGATCTATTATCCTCATTTCACATATGATGGTGCAATCATAGTATAGAGAGGTTAAATAACATATCTATTTTTTTTTCATTTTATGGCGATCCCCATTTGTTATTATGGAATAAGTTTTAAAACCCAACTTTAAACATTATTAGCTAATTTGCTTTCCAATTACTAGCGCCTTATTTCCTAAACACATTTATCTCCCAGTGCCTCTGACTGGGTTGTCTTCAGTTCTATCAGAATAGGTAATATGCACCCGCCTGGGGAAGCCTGTGATATGCTACTGACAGGGTAACAACTAATTTATAAATAGGATCCTTTATGATCTATTCATGAATTGTTTCCACATTTATGCTCTTTGGCAATGTTTAATGCTGTTCTAGTCTTTGATTTGTGGAGAAAATTCTTCTCAACAACTAGAAAAACAGAATATCAAATTGACACCCTGATTTACTCCATATGAATTATGGATGAGGGAAAATTGCCAATCTTTTTAATGTATTAAATATAATATGATGAAGATTAATTTTATTCAAGTAAGATGTAAGGATGAAAATATGAAAAGATATTACTAGAGTTTGGGATCTTGATTTCACAAATGAAGGTCAAATATTTTTTGTGGAACACAGTAATTTAAACAATATTAAATTGCCAATATTTGGACCTATATAAATGGCAATTTCCTATGGTTCAACCTTATATAAAAGTGCCTGCCTAGCAATTATTTTTATTACATTGTTAAGCTTAAGGTCTTTCCATATTCATGTATATTACATCTTTGAACTGAAAAGTATTTTTGTTTTAATATAAACATTTTGCCAATGTGGCCAATTTATTTCCTATAATAAGTGTCATGTCCTTAAAAGTCAAAATAAAAAACTTTTGGTGATATTTTCTGGGGAATTGTACAGAGATTGAAAATAAGAGAGCACGATGTTAGAAAATGCAAGTCATACAAATTTTCTGGCTTTCAACAAATACAAGGTATAGAATTAATAATACGATTGATGACTTATATGAATGTGTTTTCTAAATCTAGCCATAGCATTCTAAATCTAGCCATAACATATACAGAAAAATACAGGTTATTTTGCCATTTGAGAATTAATAATTGATATATTGAATTGACTTCTGTGAGGAAAAGGTGCCTGGAAAATAATGCACGCTCTCTTTCATTCTCACTGGGGAAATCAAGTAAGATAGTTACGCTCATTGGAACCCTCTCTGTGAACGCTAACAAACTATCCAAATATAATGACATCTTAACTGGTACTCACGAAGGCATGTGAGAAGGCTCCCAAGTCCAGAAAGCTTGAAATCACATGTAACAGGACAGGGGGAAGGAATACATTATTATTATACTAGAAAATTAACAGTGCAAGTATCTTAGTAATGGAAAGCAAGATCAAAATCCTAAAAATAGTAGAGGAAATTTTGTTTTACAAAATTTTCAATTAATGAGTAACAATGAATAGATAATATAAAATACATGAAGGATCTATAACAGAAAAATTATACTATGCTCTATTGAACCTGAGGAAAAAGCAACTATAATAAAGAAGCACATAAATAAAAATGTATTTGAACTTCCGTAAATAATATGATGCCACTCAATAGTTTTCAAATTATGTATTTCAAAATTACTATCTGGTAGTATGAATTATCTGAATGAGAACTATGATAAAAGTGAGAACTGAATTGATACATGTAGTACATAGGAAATCTCATGGTTTGCAAAATGTGTGTAATGAGTTCCATGGTGAGCAATGTTCTGTAACAAATATAATTTCTTTTTACTACTAGGAAAATGAAAAAAAGCATTTTTTTTAGTGTTTCATTTGGATACTCACCTAGGAATTTTGCATGCCATCTTATTTATTGAAACACTATGAAATAGATAAACATATTTAATTGAGATTCAAGCAGTCGAAATAAGCACAGTCCAAAACTACCTAGATAATAAATTAGTGAATCTAGGCAAAATTGAACTAATGCTTTAAAATCTATGACCTTTCTACCATGCTATCTGCTAATTCCTACCAGGAGGAATTGATTTACACTTTGGTTGATGAAATTCATTTTCCCTCTTTATTTCCCTCAAGTCAATTTATTTTCCTCTTTCCCCAGGGATATCATCATAGACCTAGGCTTAGCTTACCATAACAACTGCTGGCCTTAAGCCCTCTCACTGAGGTCCAGTTATTGTGAGCCTATCACATCACTGCTTTCACTTAAGGCCCCTTGAATTTTCCTATCATTTTAAATCTTAAGTGACCTTCCCAACCCTTCTATAACCTGGCTGCATTTGATTTAGCCAAATTTATTCTCCACTGTTCCTCAATGTTCTTTGGTCCCCTCTAATGTGTCAAGGCTTTGCACATTTCAAAGTGGCCAAATTTTAGGCATTTCTAGAGACCCAGGTTAAGCCTTATCTTCCCTATCAATGAGTTTATTCTAACTCAGCCACTCCTACATTTCTGTCTCCTCTGTAAAATGGGGGAAATAATAGTATCTATCTCAGAGAGCAGTTAAGAGGCTAAAGGACAAAATGAATTGACAACATGGGACAGGGTCCTGGAGCTCTAGCAAATGCTAAGTAAAATGCTTGCTGTTGCTATTATTTTAAATAATTAAATATGTTATCTTTTACATTCATGCATATCAGAGCCAATATTTTATACATTTTATTGCTTTGGGTAAAAATAAAAAGTTGTGAGATAATATGGCACTATAGGTTTCAATATATGAGGGATGTTTATTTGGTACTTATAAAAATAGAGCCCTTTTCAAATGTCTATTTCCAGTGTAGCACCCCTGAAAGTCTAATTATTTGAGAGATGCCACAATGCACTCTGAGAGAAAATACTGAAAAAAATATTGTGAAAGAGGCAAGTTAACCCAATAGTCCATGGATATTGTAGGCAAATTTTCAGGATTAAAATATTTTAAAATTAGTTAGCAAGGTGTGTTTCAACTGAAATAAATTATTGGTTTCGGTAATACTTCTAATATAAGATAACTCATAATCTCATTTGGATTTAAAACTCTTGCAGTGGTGGCACTTGGAGTTTGCTATACCCTCTCCTCATGCTTTCTGTGCAACTAGGGAGTTCCAATTTCTCCTGTCAGAATTCAACTCAGATTTAAATTCAAGCTCTTGTCCCATCTCCTCCATTAGGTGACACCAAAGATTCTTCCACTTCCCCTTAGACTTTATCATTTATATCACAATTTTTTAAAATTTAATAATTGATGACTTGCCTTAAAACTTACTGCCTGAAGGATGAATATTTCATCATCACAATTCAATTTTAAGTTAACAGAAGATTGATTGCTCAGTTTCTGATGTATAAAATGCATATATTAATAGTACCTATACCGTGGGAATTTTATGAGAATAAGAACAGTGTCTGGCATACAGTTCAAACTACATAAGGATTTGCTTAAGAAAAATAAAATTTCTTTCATATTTCCTAAGTACCTATAGTTTGCTGACACTTTGCACATTTTAATGAAAAAGTTGGACCGTGACAATAAAGGAATAATAAATAATTAAGCAGAATAAATAAATGGGCTATTTTGGATGATCTGGTACTTTTGTACTAAAGGCTGATTTAGGGCGGGCCATGGTGGCTCGGCAGGTAAGAATGGGCAGGCCATGGTGGCTCGGCAGGTAAGAACGCTTGCCTGCTGTGCCCAAGGACCCGGGTTCGATTCCTGGTGCCTGCCCATGTAAAAAAACAAAACAAAACAAAAAAAAACTAAAGGCTGATTTATTTAAGGGGATAAAATCTGTTTGTCATTATAAAATTTATATATATACCTAAATTTAGTTTCTGAAGTCACCCTCTTTCCCAAAAATCTGTTGTCTGTATTGTTCCCTAAATATACCAATTCATTTCCTGTTCCCATTTCTTTACAGAGGCAGTTGTGCCCAAGTATATTTTCCTTCTTCTCCACTTGTTCTAATCATATTCAGATTTCAAGACATTAAGGCCAAAGGTGATTCTGCTAGCTGTGTGGAAAGTGGAGAGGAGATGTTTAATAATCTAGGCAAATGTAGACTAGAGTGGTGAAAAGGGAGATGGAGAGATATTCAGGAAGTTGCCTAGAAAGGCATAAATGGCCTCGCATGGATACTTTTGCAGTTGTTTGGATCTTAGTGATATTTACAGATATGAGAATCTGTGGAAGGCATCTGATTGGAGGGGCAACAATGATGCATAATTTAAGATGCCCATGATATATCAAACTCATGCATTCTCAAGGAGAGCGCTATTTTTCCGAAAGGTGTGGACACTGGTTCTGAGTGATGATTTTTTTTTTTACTCTTTTTATGTACGATCACAGAAATGCATTCTTAATACATAAACATATATGTACTAATAGGGTGGGTGATTAGGAGAAAACACCTTTTAAAAGACACCTGGGCAGGGAGGGAATCAGGTTAGGAAATGCTGATTTTCGCATTTCCGTTGACGGTGAAGAGGCATGCGCTCAGAGAAGGGGTTTGCACACGGGGAGTCAGTGTGCAAATAGGCATAGAAGCCACATGCATAGATGATTCACCAGGATCCATGATTTTCAACTCCGTATTATATTAAGATCATTTGGACAGATTTAAAAATCTTTCAGGGCCCCACCCTGTGGAAAGCCCATTTTAAAAAATACTTTCATTGATAAATCTTCACAAACATACAGTCCATACATGGTGTTCAGTCAGTGGCTCACAATGTCATTACATGGTTGTGTATTCATCTCCATGATCATTTTTTTAGAACATTCGCTTCACTCCAGAAAAAGAAATAAAAAGAAAAAACTCATACAAACCATAGCCCTTGCCCCTTCCCTCCCTCTCACTGACACTAGTATTTCAATCTACCCAAATTGTTTTACTATTTATCCCCCCTATTATTTATTTTTTATCCATATCTTTTTACTCATCAGACACAAGGTTTTCACAATCACACAGTCATATTGTAAAAGCTATATTGTTATACAATCGTCTTCAAGAGTCAAGGCTACTGGAACACAGTTCAACAGTTCAGTTACAGGAACTACCCTGCAGCCACTCCAAAACACCATAAACTACAAAGGGATATCTATAAAATGTATAAGAATAACCACCAGGATAACCTCTCAACTCTGTTTGAAATCTTTCAGCCACTGAAACTTTATTTTGTCTCATTTCTCTCTTCCTCCTTTTGGTCAAGAAGGCTTTCTCAATCCCATGATGTTGGGTCCTGGACTCATCCCAGGAGTTCTGTCCCACATTGCTGAGGAGATTTATACCCTTGGGAGTCATGTCCTGCTTAGAGGAAAGGGCAGTGATGGTTCACCTGCCGAGTTGGCTTAGAGAGAGAGGCCACATCTGAGCAACAAAAGAGTTCTCTGGGAGTGATACTTAGGCAAAATTTTAAGTATGCCTAGCTTATCCTTTGCAGGAATAAGTTTCATAGGGGTGAAATCCAAGATTGAGGGCTCGGCCTTTGATCTGGTTGTCCCTACTGCTTGCAAAAATATCAGGAATTCTCCAAATGGGGAAGTTGAATAGTTCCTCCTTTCTCCCCAGTCCCCTAAGGGGACTTTGCAAATACTTTTTTATTCACTTCCCAGATTACTCTGGGAAAACACACTTTTAAAGCTTCATGAGTTGAGTCTAAAGCATAGCCAGGTGTTCAAAGTCACCGTCCTAGGGAATGGAGTTTATAGTGAATAAGGTTCTAGGACTAAGCCTTGTGGAATTAGCTCCCAAAGGAGACTGGTACAGAGGGTAAATAGGAACACAAACAAGTGCAGTGCTCTGCAAGCAAAGGGAAGAGAGCATTGCAAGAGGCTTGACTTTACATTTCTCATTATGCTGAAAATCTGAGGAATGCTCTAAAAATATCCATTGGATTTAAACTGGAGATCACTGGTTACTTTGGAGCTGTTTTGGTGAAACGTGGTGAGAAACTGAAAATAGATTAGAATGGATTAAGGAAAGATCCCGGTTTTTGAAATTGGAAATGATGAATGTATGCAACCCTTGTGAGTTGACACTTTATGACATAGTAAGTAATAGGGGGTATACAGTAGAAGATTACATTTTGCCTAGCTTGAGCTTACTGTCCTTGAACTTGAACATCCTCTGTATTTCACCCCACTATGTTTGGGGGGAACTGAACAAATTGTAGAAAACTAGTGACTAATGTACTGTATATTTCCCTACAGACTGGATGCAGAAAGATGCAAGACTTTGGAGGGAGAGGAAGGACATTGGGGAGCAGAGAGTTTAATATGTTTTAGGAATAGGATATGGAAAAAGTATGGAAATGAGGATATAGGTTCTGGAGGGATGTTCTCTACCCACAACTGGATGGTTATCCTTCAGCAGATGGCAATTACATATGCAATTTCATTCAATTTAAATGACCAACGTTTAGTGATACTCTATGTGCTTAATTAAAGGAAGTCTCATATTTTCTTTTAAAGACATTCTTTCCCCCAATATTTCTACATATCACAAAAATCCCCAGGCCCGAAGAGGGTATGGTCATTTAAAATTTGCCGAAATTTTGCAAGATTGATATGCAGTATTTACTTAAGAGCATGAATTTATCCTTGACTGTGTCTTAATGATACAATTTTGCCCTTAAGAAGACAAAGCAAAGGTGTTTTCAGACATGCCAAGAACTAGAAAACTTTCTCCCATAAACTCATCTCAAGAAAGCTACTTAAAGATATTCTCTGGTAAAATAAGAAAAGAGGAAGAAAAGTCCAAGAAGATCAAGCATCCAAACCAAGAAAAAGGAAGGCAAGACCTAATGGGGTTCTTTGCTTTACTCCAAAGATGTATCCTAGAGTGGGACTGCAAATGTGAAGGTAAATTAAAAATTTTGTTAGATGTAGAAGGTTATTGCACAAATTTTCATTCTCACCAATAGCTTATGGCAATGCATTATATCCCCATATCTTGAACAAATCTAAATATTAAGGATATGTTAATATTTAAAAACTGTTTATATAGTTTATTTGTTGAGCATGTGAATTTAAAGGGATATTGCCCATTTTATTCTATATAGGTTGTCTAATTTGTATTAGATTTGGACAATCTAATTTGGATTGTGGTTTTTGTTTTTTTTTTACTATGTGAAAGTATTTTGTAAAGAAAATATTACCCAGCCTTTATGTATTTTAAACTATTTGTAAACTCAGTGTGTTTTGGTCTTTTAGTTTTATTTATTCTTTTTCATTTAATTTTGATTTTGTTTTTATTATGCTGCCGAATTTACCAAACATGGTAGAGTAACCTAAGGGAAAATACTAAGAAGAGCAGCTTATTTAAAATGGGCCAAACTAAAGAGAACAGTTTTAATTAAATTTTTGTTAAATGTGAATGGTAAACCTTGATTAAAAATGGATGGTTTTCCATTTTTAATATGGTGATTTGAAACAATGATGCTTTTGTGATCCTTACATGTATTAATACCTGTGATGTTCTAATATGTATTACATTAATTTATTGGCCAGTGAACACTATTTTAATTGAAAATTCCTTGAACATTAAATCATATAGTGAGATAGATTAATAGACTCAGAAGAACACTATTTGGTTAAGACTTGTTTCACTATTATCTTGCTGTTGAACAAATGTCATTTCATAACATTTTTCCTCCCAAGGTAAAATAAGTATACAAATCTCCCTACTTTTCAAATATTGTTTTATAGATAACATAAAGAACATATTTATCATTATTAAAACATCAGACATATTTTAAATTATGTCAGGAAGCATATAAAAGATTCTTAATGGACTATAAGTTAGTTATAAGAAAACAGTGACTGGGTTTGTGTTTGGAGAGATGATTTATAAAGCTATTTCTCAAACAACTATGTTTTGCCATCCATATAATATTTTTTGAACAATGCATACCTGGAGCTGTATAATTATATATCTACGTGTATACTATGAAAATATATTGCCTGGTTAAGTCCTTGAGAACAGTGGTCCTGTGTATTTTCTCAGCCAGGTGCCCAGCACATAGTTGGTTCTCATTAATATTTGTTAGAATATGAATTTAGCCTAGCTTTCTAGAAAAGAATGCAGAAACTTATATATAAGATTGGGATGATCAGCAATGTCACAGTCTAACTGTCCCACTGCTTTCACAAAGGAAGGTTTCACGTCCAAAGCATCTGAGCATGTAACAGAATATTGATTGATTTGTTGGGGAAACAGATTAAAATGTTTTAGCCTACTATTACTTTTCTTCTTAATCCATCCTTTGCTTATGGAAGGCAATCATAGGGCATTTTGCATTAGAGGGAAAAATACACACAAGAAGAAACTGGTAAATGGGGAGATTTCTCTTTCTAAACATATCACAGATTTGTAATTCTCAAGTATATATATATATATATATTTGCTCTGAACATTCTTGCAAGATGTTGATCTTGACAAGAGATGACTGCACATCTTATGTTATGGGAAGTATGAGTAACCTGTAGATACTTACCAAATGTATGTTGAATTGCTAAGTAAATGAACATCTGTAAATTGCCTTATCTTTAAAAGATTCATATAATCACCCCTCAGTGAAAAACATTAACATTTATTTGTATTAGAAGTGCTCTACAGCAGAGAAAATAGCTAATGTTGAAATTTATTTGTTTTTGGTCTCAGAGTAGAAACAAAGTAGTAACTCTATTCCTCCTTTTCTCCTGGAGCATGGGAGTAAACAACAAAAATGCTCCTGCTTTCAGCATCTCCTCATGAGCACTTCTTCCTATACTTGGTGTTTAAGATTTATCTATATGCAGAAAGTGCTCAACTGAGAATTAACTCACAGGTGCCATTTGTTATTAAATATGTCCTCAAAATATTTTTGGAATGGTGGCTCTTTCTAGAAAAGTTGAAGGAGGTAAAAAAAATCACTTTCAAGGAAAAAACATGATAGAAAATGTGAAGAAAAAAAAAATCAGCTGCAGTCATTCTCAAATTTTAAGATGCCCAAGAATCTCATGAGGAACTTGTATAAAATGATTCTTTTCAGGTCCTAATGCCAGAGATTTTGATCCAGTTTGAGTGGAATCTAGGAATCTGAGACAGATAATCACTCCAGAAATTACATGGAGCACACTTTTTAAAAACTAGGAAGATTTAAAAATTAGGAAGGAAAGAGGATCTTCCTTGTTTGTGTGTGTGTGTATTTGTTTTTATCTGCAATGTAGTTAGAATGAGGCAGAGGATTATGCCTCTTCACATGCATACAAGAACACTGCATTTCCTGGATATTCTTATATAAGGTGTGACCATATAACTGACTTGGAGCCAATACAGTGAGTGGAAGTGATAGAGACCATTGGCAGTCCCATTTCGTAAATCCTTTCTTTTTCTTTTTTTTTTGCATGAGCAGGCACCGGGAATCGAACCCGGGTCCTCTGGCATTGCAGGCAAGCATTCCCGCCTGCTGAGCCACCGTGGCCTGCCCTGTAAGTCCTTTCTTAACACACTGCCAAGCTGTTTTCCCTTTGCAGGCAATCTGTCATGGATAAGACCACCAGGGTAACCTTAAAAGTAAAAAATAGAGAGAGAGAAGCAAACATCTTCCTCTGATTCAGTGATTTTCCAGTTTCACTGTGCAACACTGATTCTCAAATTCCACCAGTAAAGATTCTGATTCTATAGGTCTCGAGGAATTTGCATTTTTAAAAGTCACCAGGCCACTTTGATTTATGTAATTCTGGATCTACACCTTGAGAAGCACTGTTCTGAGCTACCAAAGTGTGTTTGCAAGTGTCCATATTCTTAAATGCTACTGTTAGTTACCAATTTTATCACCTCCTGATCTATGTATATGATTATTTTAGGAGAAATAGCATTATAGATTACAGAAAGAAATTGAAATGCTCTGAATCTTAAGAAATCATCTACTTCAAATCCTTAGGAAGATGTCTAATCTCACATTTTCTTGACCACTCTTATCTAAAATAAAAATAGTTACTTCAACCATTCCTAAAAAGTGTTATTTTACATCCCTTTAATGAATTATCATTTTTTTTTTTCTGGAGTCTGTTCTAGCTTGCTAGCTGCTGGAATGCAATGTACCAGAAACAGAATGGTTTTTAAAAGAGAAATTTAATAAGTTGCTCTTTTACAGTTCTAAGGACAAGAAAATGTTCCAATTAAAACAAGTCTATAGAGATGTCCAATCTAAGGCATCCAGGGAAAGATACCTTGGCTCAAGAAGGCCAGTGAAGTTCAGGGTTTCTCTCTCTCTCTGGAAAGGCATGTGGTGAACACAGAGTCATCTGCTAGCTTCCTCTTCTGGCTTCCTGTTTTGTGAAGTTCCCTGGGAGGCGTTTTCCTTCTTCATCTCCAAAGGTCACTGGCTGGTGGACTCTCTGCTTCTCCTGGCTATGTCGTTCTGCTCTCTCAGAATCTCCCACTTTCTCTTTCATAAAATTCCAGTAAACTAATCAAATGTTTCCTCTTTCTTAAGATTCCAGTAAACTAATCAAGACCCGCCTAGAATGGGTGGAGACATGTCTCTACCTAATTCAGTTTAACAACCAGTCTTGATTGAGTCACATTTCCAGGGAGATAATCTAAATAAAGCTTCCAACATACAGTACTGAATAGGGATTAGAAGAAACGGCTGCCTTTACAAAATGGGATTAGTATTAAAACATGGCTTTTCTAGGGTATATACATCCTTTCAAACCAGCACAGAGTCCTTCTAAGATTTCTTTATCTCTTCTAAATTACAAGAAAAAAATACAGTACCCTGATAAATGTTAGTAATAAGGAGTATAACATAAAAAAATTCCTGGATTTTACATAAATATACTATATATTTTATATATTTTAAACACAGAGCACATTATTCAATTTCCTGAATATATCAGAGTCTATAAAATGAAAACTGCCTGTATCTTTGTTCATTTCATACCTGACTTAAGTGTGTTATTATTGCATCTGTATTCTTTATAATCCAATTTTGTTCTCTTTAAAGCTTAAAAATTAATCTATAATATTATATGCACTAATTTGACTCCTTTCCCACCTCACTCCTAATATCTCACTATTTCCATGTTGAGTAATCTTTATATTTCAAGCCCAAAGCCTGGCATTTTATATAAATGTAATATTTTAAGAAGCCATTTATGTCACATGCCATCATGTCTACATGGTATGTGAAGAAACAGGATTGAGATGTAATCTCCGGCCCACTCAATATCATTCAGCTATACATTGAATTGCAATTTAAAATTCTTCATATTCTTTAGCGTACAAAATATGAAAACTTGTGAGAAAATCCTTTACAAGTCAACAGCTCTCTGCAGACATATCTCATTTTATTATTAAACATATTTTCATCTGAGGAGTGGAAGTCACCACAGTGGTGGATTGCAATCACCCTTGTTAGGCATATCCCTGAGTCAGAGGGCACATACATCGTTCCCAGAAGGACACTATTAAGATTTTTCTCTTAATGTTTTTCTACTTTGAGCCCAAAGAGTTCCTGAGTACATTACCACGCTAAATCCTCCCATCAACCAACACCAAAGAGAAAGCATTACAATGCGTGTATAATTTGTGTCCTTACTTCAATTGCAGTGTTACGTTTCTAGTCATCCATATTCGGTGATTCTTATTTTTGAGTAAATTCCATAGTTTACGTTTATGTACAAAGGATCCTATCATCAAAGTGAAGATAATTGGGGGTCATATTATATCCAAATATATATTTTTGCTATCCCCAATAGAGAATTTTATCAAAGATATTGCTCATTCCCATTCTAAGCTTCTGCAACCAGCTGAGATCATATTAGATTAGCGCTGTATTTTGCAGGGCAAGGTTTTTCCATTTTGAATGAAAACTGTCCTTTGTTTTTCTTCTACAGAGTATTGAAGTATTCATGGTTTAGAGCCCAAATCTCTAAATGAGATCACTAACCTGCCATTACTATGCTAATTTGTCTTTTCTCATAAAACAATACAGTTTTTTCCTCTGTGGTGAGCCTTTTCAGTGAGATATTGATCTGATTTTGGTTGAACAATAGTGTTGTGAAATCTGGTTAAAAATGAAACCATATCAGATAATTTAGTACAAGTGTATACCATTTTCATATTATAGAATTGTTTTTCCCTTGAATGCCCTTTCTTTCCTAAGTCAACTATATTAAAAATGCAGATGTTCAAAGAGCAACTATGCACATCTAGTATATCCAGTACCAGATGGGGCAATATTTTGAAAAGAATGTCTATTAGGAATTATATCTCTTGTCTGCCTCTTTAAGAAATTAGAATTAAATTTTCATAAGCTTTATTGCAATTACTTATCAGAATATCTAAATTATTTTTTCAAACTTAAGTCTGTAACAGAAATGTATCTGATGTGCATCTTTTTATGCCAGATGAAACATCATAATGAAATTGGAAATTAATCCACATATATTTTGTGCAATAATATGATGCAGTATTATATTGCACTTAGGTCAGTCACTAAGAGATAGAATATACTTTATTGAATTTCCAAGTTAACCTTTTGCTCTGAAATTTATTACTGGAGAAAATATTTAAATGGGAAATCAGAGTTTTAATGACTCTGCTCTGTGTTTCCAGTTCAGGAATTTGGGTTACACAGTTGGTATTCCGTTAACCACAAAGAGAAATCTTAAATTTGACCTTAAAGTATTAACTTAAATATAGAGGATGTGCTACTACAAAACAATGGAATACATATTTACACTACTGTTAGCACAAATAAGGGAGCAATTATCATGTACGTTTATTCCAATATTATAGCTATTTTTCCATGTCATTTTGTTGCCCTTTCCTGAGGTAAAGGGAATTTGTAAGCATGGGTAAGTATTGATATTACTCCAGGCTTTGACTGCTGACATCTACTTGGTAACCTAAGGCATTTGGTAAATTATTACCTGGGTGCTTATATTATCTTCTCTATGAACTCATAGACATTAATGGAAGTTGTCCTTTCTTTTGATAGTTGAATACATTTTGGCTTTAACTATGCTTAGTGGGGAGAACCCACCACCTTTTCAATATCGCAGAGAGTTCTTGAGAATGTTAAATTCTCCTGGTCTAGTCTAACTTGAACTTTCTCATTATACTTCATTTGCCTGAACTGTTCGTGATTCTTAACTGTGCTCCATGTAAACTCATACAAGGAATATGACTCATTTATTTGAACTGTCCCTATAGTACTCACATAAGGCATGTTTCTCCAGTGCATTATTATTAATATCCCTATTTTAAGGGTTTGGGATCACCACCGTATTCCCAGTGAGATTTTTTTTAGTGACAATCACCCGCATTTCCCTCCTTCCTGCCACATGCCCACTTGGCTACATTCTTCCTCTGCCCTTTCCTTCCATTACTTTCCAAACCCCAAATTCTTCACGGAGTCTAATCAGAGATGTTTCAAGCTCTCCTCATTTCCTTCCAAATACTACCCTGGATACCATAACTTCTGAACTGTATGAAAGATCGTCTGCTGGATAGGATCCAATTTGCTTCTCTAGAAAGAAAGATTGTGTATCCCTCAGGGGACGAATAGGTCACTTCATTTTCATTTGTTGTGTTTCTTTCAGATGGAGAAATAGGCTAGGAGAAAGCAAACGATCAGGAATTAAATAACTTGGGTGCAAATCTCAGTTTTACTTCCCTGAAATTTAAACTGATTCCTAAAATGGATATTTTACAGTGCAGGTTAAAGTGAGCACATACTCAAAGGAAACTGAGCCCAGACCCTGGCATATAGGCTTTTTTTTTCAATAAATGTTAATTCTCTTGCCCTTTCCCTGATCTAACTAATGCCTTTGTATTAGTTAGGGTTCTCTAGAGAAACGGAATCAAAAGGGAACACTCACAAATATAAAATTTATAAAAGTGTCTCCCATGACCGTGGGAAGCAGAGTCCAAAATCCGCAGGGCAGGCTGTGAAGCCGATGATTCTGATGGAGGGTCTGGATGAACTCCACAGGAGAGGCTCCCAGCCAAAGCAGGAAGAGCCTGTCTCTTCTGAATCCTCCTTAAAAGGCTTCCCGTCATTAGATTAAGCATCACTCATTGCAGAAGACACTCCCCTTTGACTGATTACAAATGGAATCAGCTGTGGATGCAGCTGATGTGCTCATGATCTAATTCTATGAAATGTCCTCATCGCAACAGACAAGCCAGCACTTGCCCAACCAGACAAACAGGTACCACAATTTGGCCAAGTTGACACATGAACCTGACCATGGCAGCCTTCCCCACTTTATCTTCTCAGTCTTCCACATCCACAACTCCCCATTTCACTGCTAAGCAAACAGTTATCACGTGGTCCCGGCCCCATGAAAGCAGAGATGTTACATGTCCATGTTTAACCTCCTTGCTTATGAATCTCCACTGTTGTCTTTAAATATGAAGTCAACATTTTTTCGAATGGTCGATCTTGCTCATACCTGGACTCCATTGTGTTTCTCCCTCTACTTACCTCTTCTCTTTTCCTTCACCCAGCTCACTGTGTTGTCACACTGCACTGCACCACCTCCAGTGGTTCCCAGAATGTGTCCTCACTTTTATGCCCCTGACTTGGTGCCATTCCTGTCTCTTCTCTCATGTTGTCACATACCTATCTCCTACTAATGCTACCTCCTCACTTTAGCTTTTTGTTCTACCCAAGGGTGTATTAATTCCTACTTTATCTATTTCCCAAAGAACTCTTTCCTTGCAGCACTTACCATATTGGTTATTATTTATTAAGTTATCTGTCTCTTTCAACACCAGGCACTGTCAGAACATGAAATATGTTTTGTTCATCCCTTTATCTTAACCTACAACTTGATAGAATCATACACTACCAACACAGTTATTATTAATAATATTATATCCTGGGGAAAAGCAGTAAGCCATGCTTTAGTAATATCACTGAGGAGTATTCCCAGGTGGGGCCTAAGATTCCTTCAAGAACAAAGCTCTTAGGTGAATGATAATCCTATATCTGGAGACTTTACTTCCTTCTGTCATTGTTTTCCTACCTCAGCAGCATTGGAAGCATCTATTTCTCTGGCCCCAATGGGGAAGAAATCATCCTTTAATTGTTTTTCATAAAGTAGGAAGGACTTCCAAGTAGTTCCAAGTGTAATATAAGCCACAGACCTTACAATGGTTTGATCAAGCTACCTGCATCATCCAATCCATAATTATGATCACCCTTTCACCCTTCTCTTTAATTTATCTCAAACTCCTTTGATTGGTTACAAACGGTAATGTTCACAATATCTGAATGTCATAATAATAGGCAAAATATTTAAACTTGCTTACTATTGCCATCGTTTCATGAAACTTGACCACATTTCAATTCCCACCTAGATACTGTAACTAAAGAATCCTCATAAAATGTCATCACGTGAACTGGCTCATAATTTCATCTCACCTTAATGTCTCATCCCTTAGCTTCCTCCCCATATAGTCCCCACTTCCGAGATGCTCACTCTCGGACTCCCTTGCTGTTATTTTTTCTTGCACAGAATAGACCACACTGTCACCACATCACTCCTCAAGAAGCACAAGCCCTTGCCACACACCCCAACTAAGAATAGGATATCATACATAATTAGATCATATCAGACTTATGTTATAAAATATATTTTTAAAAAACAATCTCTGTACATGTCAGTTATTAAAATGTGTACAGATTTGTAAGGAAAAAAAACACCCACAGGATTGTCCTCACTGCAATCCTGCCCAAATGAGGATGACATTTTTTAAAGTTTTACATTTATTTGCATGCACACACATGCAAATACTTTAAAAATGCAGGACAATGCTATATCTGTCAGTTGACCTCCCTCATCTGTCTCTCTAACACTCTCTATTTTTTCAAAAATATATAAATACATTATAGGAAATTTCAGAGCTGTTACATATAGAATTGTCTCATTTTCTTTCCTACTGTATAGTAGCCAAATGTATAAATCTATTTACTTTACCAATCTCCTATTGAGGTACATTACATTGTCCAAAATATTTAAAACGTATTTAAATATTTAGATTCTGTGATATTCTATTAATTGATAAAATTAAATTCGCATTATCAATGATTTATATACTAGTAATTTTATACTTTGCTCTCTATATTTATAGAGACTGTTTCCAAAGTTTATCTCTGAGAGATGACAGAAGCTGTGGAGAGAGGAATACATATAAAAATATATTATTTCAACTAGAAAAACATAAGAGCGTGGATTACAAATCACATATATTTCATTAGTAGGAAATGAGATCTGTATTTACCTGTGAGAACACAAGGAGAAATGGGGTTCTATTTTTCCATCACTGTTTGGATTTTTTGAAATGAAAAAGATTTATTGTTTTGGCTATGTTATATTGTTTTACTCCTGAATTATAACATTGTGAAGAGGTCGGGCATTAATCCCTGGCTTCATCTTTAACTGGAGAGAGAGAGAGAGAGAGAGAGAGAGAGAGAGGGAATGCTATTTAAAATGTTAATTAAAAAAACATTCATTATACCTTACTATTAAAAACTTAAACTATTTAATTTTACAGTGACAATGAGTTATTATATAATGTTTTCAATTAGGTGTAATGTTAGAATTCACCTGAAGACCATGGAAATCTCTGTATTTTTGTAAAATTGATCACAACAGCACTTTCCCACAGGTACAAAGGAACTCATCACAAACAATTACTATATTTTTCCTGCAACATTTTTTAGTATCATTTCCTTGTTTTTAATTTTACAATTTGAAATCATTGATAGTCAATAAATAGTGGGTTTTGTACTTTTGCAATTCACATTTTTGAATTAATTTTTAATAGTAAATTTTGCAAGAAAAGGTAACCATATATTCTTTGCTCTTTTGCTTAATTTTAACAATAAGTATAATTAAGAGAATAAATTTTACATTGTTATAACAGTTCTTTGTCTAATGATATTCTTTTTAATTTATAATAATGTGGAAATATATTTTTCAGTTATCTAGAACAAAATTGATAATTTACCTTTTTTTGTTAAATTATTTGTGAAAAATGCAAACACAGAAGCTATTGAAGGTTTTAAGGAATTCAAAAAACCGATCTGTAATTTATAGAAACCTATAATCTACATTTGAAAAATTACCCTGAAAATATAATTTGTTCTTTTCAATAATATTTTTCAAACTAAAATAATGGCATTAATAACATCTGATCATTGGAGAAGTTTTTCGATTTAATTCATTCAAACTCACAATTGAGAAACACACTATAATGTTCAATCTGAAGTCAACTGTTTTCTAGCACTTTTCAAAAGTCAATCTAGGGGGAGAAGGGAGGGAGGGAATACTTATTTCAGGGAAATACTAAGTATAAATTTGTCTAATTTTCCATACTATTTCCTCAGTTTAAAGTAAATCACCATAATGCTCTATACCTTGTCCATGTTAATTTAACCCCCATAAGAATGCTTTCGATGATCATTGATTTCAAATTATGCAATTAATATTGAGTGTGAAAATTAGAAATGGCCATATAATTACTCTATCTCCCATTTTATTAGGCTTCTTCCAAGTGTCGCATCACATAAAGACCCACGCAACATTACATCATACAGGCTACATGCCAGGAAGTGTGTATCTGAGGGTTTTCCGTCACCATGCTTCCTTGTGTCTACTACCCTTCTGCTGTCACAATTTTTCCTTTTTTTTTTTTGGCTGTATGATGGGGTCACATTTCATTATTTTTCACTGTGAGTGTCCTATTATTACAGCACTTTTTGTTGAATTTCTGTTTGTTTTTCCTTTCTTTCTTTGCTTTTTTTTGCGGGGGAAGGAGGGTGTAGGAAGTGCACGGGGCAGGAATCAGACCCGGGTCTCCCGCATGGCAGGCGAGAATGCTACTACTAAACTACCCTCACACCCCCTGAAGTCACACCTTTAAGCTGGGGTCAGTTAGGTTGCAAACTCTTAATAAATTCTTTTTTTTGTATTGGTTCCTATTGTAATCTCTCTACTATATGGCTTTTGATATTTCCTCCATATTTTAATTATTCCATATTTTACATAATTTTTTAAAAGGGAAGTAAATGAGATATGTATTTAATAAAGACACAGCTCATTTAAAATTAATTTCCAAGGGATGAAATAATGTACTTGTATTTCAAATTAAAATTTTAATTGTAAATAATAAGACAATATGGATGACTGATATTCAGAGTACTCCACTACAGATGAGCCTATCCCAAAACGATCGATGAAATATTTTTAAATATCCACTTTTTAATTCTTGGTTTTGGCGATAAGAACAAACTATATTCCTCAGAGTTTATGCACAATAAAGCAATAATTCATATATTATTATATGTAAGCAAATACCACAATCCTATACCTACAGAAATTTGGGGCTGGAAATAATAATACCCATGTGTTTAAAAAAAAACTCCATCTGAAATTCTATTTGAAATGATTACAAATTAGTAGTGTTCAAGAATAAAGTGACAAAGAGATGGAAGATATGAAAGTTTAGAAAGCATGTAGGGGAGAGAGAAAACATTTCACAAGGGGACCAAAGATAAAATAAAGTTAATACTGCAAGACACAATGCTAAGAATTTCCAGAATTGATGAATGATGTGAATTTACTGTAAGAGGAATCCCAATGAATCCCAAGAAGAGAAATTAAAAAAAAATCTACAATCAGACAAATGTAGTGTAACTGTAGGACTCAAAAGAAGGGAGGGGCAAAAACTATTTTACAAACAAAAGACTGATAATAAATGATAATGGTTTCACAACAACAGTAATGGAAGTAGAAACAGGATGAAAAAAATTGCTACTAAGAGATATAGGTTCAACAAAGCTAACATTTTAAGAATGAGAATGAAGTTAAGATCTTTTCAGACAGATACCAACTGTTTTAGGAATAAATCTGAAAAAAACTAATACTGCCTAAAGGACCATGTAATGTTTGTACTTCATGAATGAAGAAAATTATCTGGGAAGGAAAGCCTAAAATGCTAGAGAAAAAAATAGAGATCAAAGAAATTAGAAAAATTTCATAAATCACACTAAATGCAACTATATTAATAACAATAATGACTAATATATAAGATTAATGTTGATTTATAAATACATTTATGTAGGATATTTGAAAACACATCCTAAAGAGCTTTTATATTTAAGAAAGATGATTAAGGGTAACTTTAGACTTTTATATTGAATTTGCATATTAAATATCTGGGATAAACATTTAAAACAGAAAATGGTTGACTAGTACTTAAACTAGCACAGTGCAAGAAAATGGAGTAAGAGGTGGGTGGGGGAAAGATGTCAACTAGCTAAAAGTAGTCCAAAAGTGAAATAAAAGTTAACTTAGAAAAGCCAGGGAAACTATAAAGTAAAAAATTCGATACTAGATTTGTATTCATCTAAATCAAAGGTAAAAGCCATAAATTCTCGGGTAAAAGGATGAAATTGTCATATTGATTTTAAAAAGTTACATGGTGTTATAATGCCAAATAATGCAAAAGACATGTAAAGTTTGAATGAAAGTATGGAAATGATATGAGTAAAATATTAAACAAAATAAAATGAGTTTATCTCATTAATATCAAGCAAGATAGATTTTAATTGAAAACTTTTTTAGAAATGAATGCATGGTGGTTAAAGTTTCAAGGAGAACAATTATAAACATGTATGCTCTTATAAAATAGCCTCAATGTGCATAAAGCAAAAGTAGATATATCTACCTGATATTAGTGTGGAGAACAGAATTAATACAAATTATCAATGTTATACATAAGAATAATGTACAAAGTAATTATGTCACTCATTCACTTACGTATTTATTGTCTCTTACCTGCCAGGTATTGTTGTAGGTGGCATGAATATATCAGAGAAGCTTATATTCTATTGGGAAGAAATAAACAAGATAAATAAGAATGTTAGGTTGACTAGTATTAAAAAAAATAAAAGGCACTATTTTCAGTAAAGGTAAAGGTATGATATATCTAGGCATAAATAAATCCTCATGTACATGATTGTGTGGGAAATATAAATGTGTTTTGAATAAGTGGAAAACTGGGACCACAAATGTCCACAATAATTAAATGCATAGATAACTTGTGGTGCATTTTATACAGTGAGATAATATAGACCAATGAAAATTACACATCAACTTTGATGACTGCTAATTTTTTTAAGCCAACAAAAGTCACAGATGATTACATACAGCATGACTCCATTTATATAGATTTTCAAAAGAAGAAGCTAAACAATAAACTGCTAAGTATACATCCTGTGTTGTAAAAGCACAGATAGCTACTACACTTCTATTAGAATGACTGAAATCCAGAAACCTGACAATACCAATTGCTGGTGAGAATGTGGAATAAAATGCGCTGTCATTTATGGCTGGGAGTACAAAATGGTACAGTCATTGTACCAATTCAGCATCACACACCGAGGTATCTACCCAGTTGATATGAAAATGTATGTTCATAAAGAAACTTGCACATGAATGTTTATACCAGCTTTCTCATAATTGCTAAAAGCTGGAGCAACCAAGATGGTTTTTTAATAGGAGAATGAGTAAACAAAGTGTGGAACATATACAAAATGAAATATTATGTAGTGATAAAAAGTCATTAGCTATAAAACCACAAACACACAAGGAGATAGCATAAATGCATATTGCTAAATCTGCAAACTGAATGGTTCTATTTATATGAATAATAGAAATTGAAAACCAAACATTGGTTGCCAGAGTTTTGGGGACTGGGGGAGATTGAGTATGTGAAGCACAGGGGATTTTAATTTTTCTTAGGGCTGTGAAACTATTCTGTATTATTCTATAGAGGTGAATACATGACACTATGTATTTGTCAAAAGCCAGGGAACTTTACAGCACAAAGAGTGAACCTTATTGTATGCAAATGTTAAAAATCAGTTAGGTTAGGGAATTTAATGATGGAATGCAGAATGTGACATAATAAATTTAATTGTATTACAAATGTATGAGACAACCCCATTGTAGGAGAGGGATAGGATTGAAAGAGCATATATTTTTTCTTCTGTTTATACTGATCTAAATAATTCCATAACTTAGTAAAAAATGTAAGATAAAGGCAAAGGGAAACATAAAAATAGTACTGTAATCTAATTGAAAGTTGTTTCCCATAGGTTTCTGAGTTACCAAATCTGAAATTATTGTCATTGTATATGGAGAGCAAACAAATACGTAAATAGATAGTATATGGTAGGAGCCAGGTTTCTTATTGTCAGAGTGGGAAATTACAGATAACCAAGAGGAAAGCTTGAATGAACCATGTGATAATGGATTAGAGTTGGAAACATCAGTATGAATTCATGTTCAGCTTAATATATTCACAGGTGGATACATAAAGACATATCTGCACAGAGTGTGTATCTATACATACACACATTTTTATATGTCCTAGTTCTGGCCTTTTAGAGGGCCTAGAAGCAATGACACTCTGCCAGCAATGAGTACACCGAGCACCCAGAGTTGGGCTTCTAACACCACTCTTTAATAAAAGAAACCACAGTTCTGTAGAGAGATTCTGTCCAGGCATTTTCTAGGCTAGAGAAGGGGATACACAAGAAGAGCCTGGAGCAGCTTGTAGAGCCAGAAAGTGAGGATGTGCTCAATAAGCAGAACAATGGAATTATGGAATTATGTCCAAGGAGCCAACGGAAAGCGCTCCCAATAACCAAAGATGGAATAATCTGAGAAACAAAATAAATAAAACAGAATTAGATTATAACCCAAAGAATAAAGTGAATATCTCTGAGTCCATATGGATGCAAATAAATGACCAAATAATTAAATAGGAGAGAATAGACAAATTTCCAGTGCAGAAGAATTCCAAATAATTTATGTTGACACTGTTCCTTGAGTAAATGGAACTTAACTTCCCATTCTTTATGTATGCTGTGCTTTGTGATCTCATTCGAGGGTAAAGTATTTAAGGAGTAGAGAGAGACTAAGTATACAGTGAAGAAACCTCACGAACACTAGCTCAGCCACGTAGTCAAGCTTAACATCAACAATAATAAGTCATATTGGTAGCTTGCACCTTTAATATGATGTGATGAAAACAGCCCTTTATCTCTGTGATCTTTTTCCCCCAAATTTAGTTTAACTATGAGGAAAATATCAGATAAATTCAAATTGAAAAACATTACACAAAATACTTGCAAAGTTCATCGAAAACAAGGAAAGTCTGAGAAACCACCACAGTCTAGAGGAGATTACATAGACATGATGACTAAATGTAATGTATTATTCTGGAACAGAAAATAGACATTAAAGAGAAACAGGAAATATGATTAAGTATGCAGTTTAGTTAATAAAATATGAGTAGTGATTCTTTAGTTGTGTCTAATATATCTTACGAATGTAAAATACTAATAGTAAAGTAAACAAGGCACAGGGTTATAGGAAGCATTTGTACGCTCTCCACAGCTTTTCTGTAAATCTAAAACTATTCTAAATAAAACCTTATTGAAGCTATAAAGAGTGCCAAAGAAATAAGGAACACAAATCTCAGGATAGTGATTACCTCTGTCATGGAAGAGAAGAAAATGAGCACATGGAGGATTTCAGAGGCGTTGTTACATTTTATTAAGTGGGTTATATTTAAAATTTGTATCTTTTTTATTACCATATTACATGCATACTACATATGTACTATTTTGTGTATATATTTCACAAATTTTTAAAAAGTTAGCAATTACCTGAAGAGGAAATGTGCAGAGATGGAAAAAAAAGCAGAGAAGGTTTTTCTGGGAGGCCAGGCTTACTAATTGGAATGCTAGTGCTATTTTGGATTTGAAGAATGGAGCGTGAAACTGCAATTATGAGTTGTACCCAGTGCCTTTCTAAAACAAATGTTAGAAAGGCCATCTTTCAGAAGTGAGAAATTTATTTGGCAGGGCATTTGGAAGGGTATGCTCTGAGAATTATGCATATTAAGCCTCCTCATAAAAGTAAATAATGATGCTCATAATGATAATGGCTACAATTTATTTACGCTTATCATGAGCTCAATCACAATTTGACTGCTTTCCAACTCCTGAAAGGCTGTGCATACAGAATACAGAATTGATATTCAAGAGATTTTCAATAAGTCTTTATTGCTGTTGTTAGTATCAATATTATAATTACTGTTGCATTCGTCCATTATTGTCCACTCGTAATAGGCAGAATAAAGGTTACCCCCAAAGATATCCATGTCCTAACCCCACAGTGAATATGTTACTTTACATGATATAAGGAACTTTCAGATACACTTCAATTCAGGACCTTGAGATGGGGAGAGTATTCTGGATTTCCTGGATGGGCCCTGTTTAGTTTGTTAATGCTGCTGGAAATGCAATATATCAGAAATGGGTTGGCTTTTATAAAGGGAATTAATTAAGTTACAAGTTTCCAGTTCTAAGGCCATAAAAATATCTAAACTAAGGCATCCAGAGACAGATACCCTGATTCAAGAAAGGGCTGATGATGTTCAGGTTTCTCTTTCAGCTGGAAAGGGCACATGGTGAAATCCACTAGCTTTCTCTCCCAGCTCTTCAAATGGTTTTCCCGGGGCCATTTTCTTTCTGCATCTGCAAAGATCTCAGGTTCTGTGGGCTCTGAAGTTTTTTCCAAAATGGTTCCCTTTTAAAGGACTCCAGTAAACAACCCCTCGTTTAGTGCATGGAGATTCATCTCCATGGAAACACTTAATCAAAAAGTCCCAACTACAATTTGGGTGGGCCAACATCTTCATGGAAACAACTTAATCAAAAAGATCCCATCCAACAATATTGACAAGGATTAAAGAATATGGCTTTTCTGGGGGTACACAACAGTTTCAAATGAGCACAGGCCAAATGTGATCACGTGTCCTTATGAAAGAGACACAGGAGAAGCCAGAGTCAGTAAAAGAAGATGTGACGGAAGGAGAAGAGGTTGGGATGATGTGCTCTGAAGATGTAGGAAGGGGCCATGCGCCAGGGAAGGCAGTCAACTCCTACAAGCTGGAAAAGGGAAGGAAATGGATTCTCCCTTGAAGCCTCCAAAATGGAATGAGGCCCAGCCAACAACTTGATCTCGGACTTTTGAATTCCAGAATTGTAAGAAAATAAATGAGTGTTGTTTTATGCCACTAAATTTGTGTTAATTAGTTAGAATAGCAATAGGAAACTAACATATACAGTATCACATGAAACTCCATCAAAATTTCCTAAATTGAATGATGAAGAATTTTATAAATAAAGAAGTAGATAGAATGGTAGAAATTAAAGATTATGTTCAACTTCTTATAATTAGTGAGTGGCAAATCAGAGATTTGAATACAGATCCTGCTCTCCCCTCCTGCTCCCAATATCTAGAAGTCTCTCCTGAATTTCCTATCAATCATTTCAGTATTCCCCTGTGCAGGTCTTACCATCCTCTAGGAAATGCAGAAGGATTTTAGGAACTGATTTGATTCAAAGGGAGTCACTTGCTTTCAGAGGCTAGACAGTCACCAGCACTGTTACTTCTCCTTGCCTTGGCTCTGTTGCTGCAGAGAGGCCTGGGCGCCTGTTTATACAGTAATGATGCTATCGTGGAGGTGCAAGCACAGGGCATGGGTGTCCATGTGCTGCAGCCCCCGGGTTGGGGCTCCCTTGGTTCACATCATCATGCTCAGCCATCGTTTCCTAGAACTGTGTACATAGGCAAGGGTGGTAGGTCTTGAATGCCTGTGATCTTAACCATTGTCTTTTCCAGAACCAGCAATTCCCCCATCCTTTAAGCTCCAGTTCCAAAGCCAAAGTCAATAGCTGCAATAGAATTACATCCCCTAGATCTGGGGAGCTCCATTTTGGAGCCCTTTCTTTCCTTCAGACCTTGGTAAGGACTAGCACAGCCCACATAGATGTAGTTGCTGACTGTTGGTTAGTATATGAGGAAGAGTTGAAACTTTGATCTTGAAAGTTTTAGTCCCAGAAAGTCTGGCTTCCTTATATCTGGCACCTTAAATGAGTTTGTTCTCACATGCAGATTCACTCCAAGACTTATTAAAGAGGAGCAGCCAAAATAAGTCATAGAAGCGATTCTATCAAACCCTTCCCGAGGGCAGTGGTTACCTAGTCACCTTACATAACCTACTCAAATTTTTCTTCACATAAGAAGAAAAATCTGCTCCAAAGCTACGTGCATTTCTATATCTGGTTAAGCAGCAGTTGCATAATTTCGAAAGCTCTGCCTCCCCAGGCATTCTGCCTCACTTTGTCACTCACTCTCTCTCTTAAAGATGACTTCCCCTCCTCTTCACTTCCAATTCACTCTCCATTTTCTTGATTCAAACCCACACCATCCTTCACCTGAGAGATTGAGAGATTGTCTCAGCTCCTCACCAACCTTGCTGCCTCCAGATTCTCCTCTATCCGGTCCGTCCACCACTTTGACAGCTGCCTTCAAAACAAACATATCTGAAAGTTTGTTTAAAACCTTTTTATGATTCCTCATTACTTATGGAATCAATTTCAACCTATTTCAACAAAAGGTACTCTAGAAATAGGTTATAACTTAAATTTACAGTCTCATTTCCCAGTACCACTCTTCCTCAGTTACATAAAATATATACATATACATAAAATCTATATTCTATGTATATGTATATATTTTATGTAGCTTCTGTATACATAGAATCCATTGGCCCAAAGCATGTATATTCTAATGAATATCTATTTATAAAAAGGAGAAAAATATAAGTCCTTAATTTGCACATTGCTATTTTACATATTTCAATGTGATTTAATTAACATGGTTCTCACTGGTACATTAATATGCATACAGGGAGAAACACTGAGATTTATATGAATGAAACATTATGAATCTGGTATTTTTTTTAAATTTAAATTTCATGAATCATACAAAGAAACAATGAACTTGTTTCCTAAAGCTATGTTGAACATTGCAGTTTGAGGGACACAATTTCTTTGGAGATCACAAGAAGTACAATGTCGGAAAAAATCCATTGTAGAGTAACAAGATTTAGCTTGCACACTTGCTTTACAGATGAAGATTTGAAGTTCTTTTTTACCTATGCCATACATCAACAAGGAAGTCCGCAAATGAATAGAGTTGCAACCTGAATGATTTAATGTGCTGTAGAAGGTAATTAGGAACTTAAACTGACTTTCCCATGGAATTACTTATTTACCCAAGTAATAACATACAGGTTTTAAAGAAACAGTTGTTATAGTCTTCAAACAGAAAGGAATTAATCCAAATTAATTTATTAAAAATGCATTAAAATAAAGAAACTATATCCTCAATGTAAATATCACACTGAATGTGGCATTTGAATTAATAAGGCTTCATGTCTTATATAAACTCAAAATATTTCAAACATAAAAGTTTGTTTTCCTATCAATATAAGCTATTAAAATGCCAGAGATTTGAATAAGAAAGATTGATAAAGTCATTCATCCTCATATTAGTGAATGTACAGTGAAAATAAACAAGTGCATTTTCCTTGTTGAGCAAGCTTACTTGGGACAATATGTGGCAGAATGTTATTAATATTTTCATTGCCCAAAGGAATCAAGACAGGAAATTATTATCTTTAAGAAGAAAATTCAGATAAGCTAAAACTCTACTTTATCTGTAAGCTCCCAGTCATTCTATCCCTACCTGGATTTTTTTAATTTAAATTTAAATTTTGTATGCTGTATGGTGGGGGGTTACATATTGTTCTAGTTTGCTAGCTGCTGGAATGCAACACACCAGAGACGGATTGGCTTTTAATAAAAGGGGATTTATTTTGTTGGTTCTTCAGAGGAAAGGCAGCTAACTTTCCACTGAGGCTCTTTCTTACGTGGAAGGCACAGGATGGTCTCTGCTGGTCTTCTCTCCAGGCCCCTGGGTTCCAACAACTTTCCCCGGGG
>PVIY010031537.1:5825-29947 GCA_004026745.1 Myrmecophaga tridactyla | reverse complement strand
TATCGTTTTATTTCTTTTTCTGATGTCTTTTTATTTCTTTTTCTAAGTCGATGCAAATGTTCTAAGAAATGATGAATATGCAACTATGTGATAATATTAAGAATTACTGATTGTATATGTAGAATGGAATGATATCTTAATGTTCTTTTGTTAAGTTTTTAAATTAATAATAAATAAATAAATAAATAAATAAATAATAGGGGGAACAAATGTTAAAAGAAATTCAGTTTGAAATGCTAGTGGTAAATGAAAGCGAGGGGTAAGGGGTATCGTATGTATAATCTTTTTTTTCTCTATTATCGTTTTATTTCTTTTTCTGTTGTCTTTTTATTTCTTTTTCTAAATCGATGCAAATGTTCTAAGTAATGATGAATATGCAACTATGTGATAATATTAAGAATTACTGATTGTATATGTAGAATGGAATGATATCTTAATGTTTTTTTGTTAATTTTTTTAATTAATAAAAAAAGTTAAAAAAAATGTATATCATCTTCTGCCAAATGCGTTTCCCTCCCACTGACCCTTCTTTGCAAAGCTTCAGTGAAGACCTCCCCCCCCATATATTTCTCTCTTTTCTGCAGAGCAATTTAATTCTTCCCTGCCTTGCTTCCAATTTTGCATCTTCTGTTCTGGGACTTCATGGAAGTCTTTGGGCTCCATCTTCTTTAGAAGCAGTTAGGGATTGTAAATAACAAATGCTTTTTCACATCACACCTTTTTTTAGCTGTGAACAAGTTCCAGAGTTCTGTAGAAACACAGTGTGAGGACAAGCTGAGGATGTGTGAACAGCTTTAGTAGTCTCTGGGACCACAGGGTAATCTGGAAGCCACCTGTTCCTTCCTATCCAGAGAGCCTGGGGTAGCCCTAGCAAAGGCAGCTCCCCCAGAAGTGGGCTCAGACCCCACATGTGCAAAGTCCTCACAGGATCACAATATACACTGTCTGTTCTAGTTTGCTAGCTGCCAGAATGCAATATGCTAGAAACAGAATAGCTTTTCAAAAGGGGAATTTAATAAATTGCTAGCTTATGGTTCTAAGGCTGAGAAAATGTCCCAATTAAAGCAAGTCTATAGAAATGTCCAATCTAAGGCATCTAGGGAAAGATACCTTGGTTCAAGAAGGGCAATGACTTTCAACATTTCTCTCTCAGCTGGAAGGGCACATGGTGAACGTGGTGGCATCTGCTGGCTTTCTTTTGGCTCTACAAAAAAGGGACTCTCTCCAAATGTTTCCTCTTCTAAAGGATTAATGGGTGGAGTCACAACTCCATGGAAGCTATCTGATCAAAAGCTACCACCCACAATTGGGTGGGTCACATCTTCATGGGAACAATCAAAATGCAATATTGAATGAGGATTAAAGGACACAGCTTTTCTGGGGTCCATCACAGATTCAAACAGGCACACAGTCCAAGACTAAAGCAAAATGGTGGAGTAATCAATCTTTAAAGGAAAAGATGTTCATGCTTCAATCACCAGAGGACAGTTGCTGTAAACTATAAAATCTAAGAATCACAGGACATTTTGGTTGGGTGGCAGCTGGGCTCCCATGTACTTTTGGAAATGATGCAGGTTACACCCTTCCCCTCCTCTCCAACCTCACCCAGCCATTTCCATTTGCCTTGGCTGCCCCAAATCAGGTAACACACTCCACTCAACATACCTGTTTCCACATGGGGTGAGCATGAAATCTACTGGCAATAGAGGAGAGCTAAGTTATTAGTATCTGTTTGTGCCCACACATTGTCCCAGGAAAAACACAATTAACAATCTCACCCCATTGAAAAGTATATAAAAACATATCTGGTGGATGGGAGTGGCTTTAGGCAGATGCCTACATTTCAGGAACGAACAGAGCCACTAGAAGTCGCTCATTTTTTTCTTAAAACATTTTTTTATTGTGAAATATAACATATACAAAAAAGCAATAAATTTCAAAGTACATTTTAACAAGTAGTTTTAGAACAAATTTCAAAGAATGGCATAGTTTACACTTCCACAAGTTCAGGTGTTTCCTTCTAGCTGCTCTAAGACACTGGAGACTAAAAAGAAATATCAATATAATGATTCAGTAGTCATATTCACTTGTTAAATTTTACCTTCTCTGTTATAACTCCTCCTTCTCCTTTGATCCTTCTTCCAATCTTTAGGGATGTTTGGGTAATGCCCATTCTAACTTTTTTCATGTTGAATAGGGGTGCCAATAATATTGGATAAGGAGATGGAACTGGTTGATGTTCTTGGAGAGACTGGCACCTCTGCGTTTCAGGACTTATCTGGTCTAGGAACCATATGAAAGTTTTGGATTTCTGAAAAGTAAACAGTGCATGCAACTTTTGTGGGATCTCAGATAGAGCCCTGGGTATTCTTTAGGCTTAACAAGAATGATGTTGCTTTGGGTTTGGCAAACTGTGGCAACTGACAATATCTAGCTGAAGCTTACATAAGAGTAGCCTCCAGAACAGCTTCTTGACACCATTTAAACTCTCTTAGCCAATGATACCTTATTTCGTTATTTTTCTTTTCTCCCTTTTGGTCAGGAAGGCATTGTCGATCCCACAGTGCCAGGGCCAGGCTCATCCCTGGGAGTCATGTGACACGTTGCCAGAGAGATTCACCCCTCTGAGCATCACGTCCCACACAGCGGGAAGGGTAATGATTTCACTTGCAGAGTTGGGCTTAGAGAGAGAGAGGCCACCTCTGAGCAACAAAAGAGGTCCTCTGGAAGTAACTCTTAGGCATAACTATAGGTAGGCTTAACTTCTCCATTACAGAAATAAGTTTCATAAAAGCAAGCCTTAAAATCAAGGGCTTGGTCTATTAACTTGGGAGTTTCTAATGTTTGAGAGAGTATCAGGGATTTCCCAAGTGGGAAAGTTTAACAGTTCCATATTTTTTCTCCAGTCCCTCATGGGACTTTGAGGTGCTCATCTTAATGACACTTGAATCTGTATCTGTTAGTTAGACCCAGAGACCAGAGTGAGGGTGAGGAGCAGTGCTTTGGAGTCCAGGCTGTGGGGAGTGTCTGAGTTTCTATACCACCATTGGGGGGAGCAATGAGCAAGAACCAAAGCTGGTTTGTAGGAAGCCTTTAGCATCATTGGAAATTTTGGGAAGGGAAATCATTAGAAGGATTGGGCTTCCTGTTATTTAAATTGATAGGGGGCGCAAAGCCTTCATACATTGAGATATTTTTGTTTAGGACCATTTTACCTGCAGAATCCACTAAATTGAACATCGTCAGACATTTATGCAGATATTTACACTGGTTAAAACAAACAATACACATTTGACAGATTGCACTTTCCAAAGACAGCCCCAGAAATATCACCCATCCCATATGCTCTTCTGAAATGCAGAACAGCACTTGCCACTCGCCTATCAGAAGGTGGATTTTATTTCCCTTTTGTATCAGAATGGTCCAATGTGTGCCTTGACCAGTAGATTACAGTAGAAGTGATACAGCACCAGTACTGTGCACAGCCCTAAACTGCTCCAGGAGCTTCTGCTTCCTCCTCTGGGAATGCTCATTCTTGGGCTTCTCCCTTTAAGAACCCAGTGCCAGGCTAAGAGATGCCCAAGCATATGGAGAGGCTACATGAAGGCATGGCGATCAATGGCCCCACCTGAGTTCCCCAACACCAGCCCGTGTCAGCTGCCAACCCTGTGTGAGTGAGCCTTCTTAACATTCAGCTCAGAAGACCAAGCTCCAGCCAACTTCCAACTGCAACCATATGAGAAACCCCAAGTGGGAACCGCCCAGCTGAGCACGGTCAACTGAAAGAATAATAATGTGTTATTTTAAAACACTATTTTTTTTGAGTAGTTTGATACTAAGCAGTCGATAACCATATGAATGGTTCTGTAGCACCTTGCCACTCAAAGCATGGGCATCACTTGGGAGCTTGTTAGAAATACAGAATTTCCAGCCCCATCTCAATCTTATTGTGAAAGTTTGCATTTTAACAAGGGTCTCTGGTGAATTACATGCACGTAACAGTTTAAGAAGCATTGCTGTAGGGTGGGCCACGGTGGCTCAGCAGGCAAGAATGCTTGCCTGCCATGCCAGAGGACCTGGGTTCGATTCCCGGTGCCTGCCCATGTAAAAAAAAAAAAAAAAAGCACTGCTGTAGTAAACATTGACTATACTCTGCCCACATTCCCTTGGATCTTTTTACTGGTTCTGTGTGTCCATCCTCATCTTCTATCTAGGTGCTTCCCCCAGAGGGAGTGATGAGAGAGACAGGTGTTTGTAAATCCTAAGCAACACTTGGGAAGGACCCACTGTTAAAATGTGTTTAGAGTCCTTAACTCTTGAGATAGGATGGGGAGCACATGACTGTGGGAATGATGAAGACAGGTTTTCACTTTACGTGCTCCTGATTTCCTTTTGTAAGGGGGAATAATTAATTGTCAGTAGTTGGTGACAAAGTTATATCCACTGCAAACATAGCTATGAGAAGGAGGACTAACAAGGGCAGAGAACTTGAATTGGGCTATTAAAAAATATATGTAGGATTTTTTTCACATGGACAATTTTAAGAACATGCATCTGTCCCAAATAGGATTTCTCAGGAGCACATGGTAAGCTCTGGAAATGCTCCTGACCCTGGTACGAGAGTGAGGGATTTCCTATCTCTGGTAGGAAAGCCCAAGGCATATTAAGAAACTTTTTCCCCTTCCTTTCTACCCCTCCCACCATAGGAAGGCATCAGCTCTGACCAGCTTTGGGTGGCCTTCTTTCGCCAGATGTCTGTCTGGAGCTTAACTATAGGTTGTCCGGTCTGATCTTCATGAATACCTCAAATTCAAGCATCTCTTAGTGCCTAAGACATCGTGGCCTTTGACCCTGGATGAAGGGTCTTGACCCCTCAAGCAGAGACAACAATTGAGACGATTTCAGCCCAGGGGCTCCAGCATCAGCCCCTAAGAATAAAAACGATGAGTGGTTTAGTCCTGAGCCCCAGAAATGCACCTGCCCTCTGTGAGGGGCCCTGTCAGAGTAGTACCCACATTTCCTGAGCCCTAGAGGCAAAGTTGGCTTCTTGAGCCTGTCCCCCTTTTCCCAGTAGTCTGTGGAACTGGCCACTGAGCCCAGGAGAGTTCCTGGCATATCCAAGGCAACGAGCCACTCTCAGCGCGACCCCTAGTGCAGAAGCCTTCTGCCTAGGCAAGGCACTCAAGGTCCCTCATCAAACACTGATGTGCAGCTACTCTGGGAGAAGCAGGGGCTGCGGAGTCCCAGGGGCACGGCGGGAACCTGAGGATCCAAGCCTGCCAAGACAGTGAGAGGACAGAAGGCTTGATGGCCTGAACGGAGAACCATGTGGCATAGAGGAAAGTGGTGAGAGATTGAAAAGGACTGCGGGGGAGGATTCACCCTAATGGTTCCTGGTTGCCCTGAGATGGGCAAGAGGGGCACTGCCCTTGGCCCCATGACTCAGAGTGCTGCTCCTCGAGTGGTGGGTGGGCCAAAGTCTGGTCATAGATGGTCTGTTACTGGTTCCTGATGAGGTCAACGCAAACTGCTCACAGAAACAGTTCATTTTATGGCTGTTGAATCTAAAGAACATAGCTTATGTTTTGTATGGATTGTTTAATTTCATTTTTCTAGTGATTTGTTCTTATTGGATTTTTACAAAAGAATTGATCTGTATTGGGCTGGAAAATGAAAAACTGATCCCTCACCACAGGAAGTTTGGGAGGCCGTGCTTTAAAGAACCCAACATGTCACAAACATGCAAAAAGCAATTGCTTAAAGAGCACATGGGGTCTGGTGTTCCACCCTGGAGAATGCAACCCGAAACGGGTTGCATCAATGACACCTTCAGGCTCCAGCGAAACGCCGCTCCTTCTCTTTTACCCTATGTCCTCCACACAGATGGCAGCTATGTGTGCGTGTCCCAAAGGCTTCTAGGTCGTGCTGCCAACAGCAGAGACAGACATCACTTCAGAAGATGGGTGTGGTAGATCTGAGTGATGGGAGCACTTAGGAAGGAAAAAAGACAAATTAACCTGTCAAATCCTTTCTCTCAGCTCGGATGCAATGGTTTCTTGTATGGTATAGTGCCATTTCCCTGAATGTCCATTTTCATGCTTCACCTTATGCTCCAATTCATAGTTCAGAGGTACGCAGAAATTTAGTATCGGGATGGTGAGAACTATACTATCAGAGGTAGAAATCTATATTGTGAAATTTAAATATTTTATAATATTTTTCACAATCAGGATAATTTATCACGTGCAACTCCATGAAAATATTTGAAGAGGATATGTAAAATTCATGGTTCATTTCCAAATTTAAAGATTGTTTTAAGATTCTGATGACAATTCCAGTAATTACTGACACGTTCCCCAAATCCAAGTTAATTTAAAAAATGATCTAAGGATTAAACGACTCAAGAAAGGTTGTCTAATGTGACACCATTATTGATGAAACATAAATCGTGCAGACATCTTGATTACAACAACATAATAAATGATTCTGCAATATGGAAGGCAAGAAAAATAAATTTAATGGAAAGATGCATAATAACTTATTAATAATTATCCTTATTTCATTTCTTATCTAAACATCACCAGCCCATCAGCAGAATATCCACATGTGCAAAGATAATTAAATTCTGCCATCTTTACTATTCTGCCAAGTTTCAATTCACATGAAAACCATAGTGTAACACATAGCTTTTTAATCTTGATTTATGATAATATTTTTCAAGGTAGGAAGATAAGACATTTTTTATCTCACAGGTTACCGGTTGGCAATACTTAGACATATGCTATTTGAGCCTCCATTCAGTACTGGAGGCCTGATTGGGGTGTCCCAATGACTGACCTGAGGCAAGTGAGTTCATTCTACATTTTAATTCACTTAGGAGAGGGCTTCAGGCAGATAGAGACGTGACTTGAGCACAAAGCTTGGGAGAGAGGCAAGGTTTTTAGAAATACGTATTTGCAATTGATCCCATGTCCTGTTAACTCTTCAATTAGTAGAAATGTTTGCCTGACTTTGGCTTAAGAAAGTCAGGTCTGATCGGCAGTGGATGCCCGTAAGGGACACCCCGTGATTCTCCTTTGCTGGGTCCCTTCATTGATTATAGAGGGGTAGGATTTGATTCCTGCCTTGAGGGGCTGTGGGAATGTCTCCATCCCAGATGATCAGCCCTCCACATCCTTCTCTGGAATCAACGTATCGGCTAAGGACAGGAGAAAGAGGGCTTCCAACCATCCCCAACTGTCCATTCCTACCCAATGCTAGCAGGGCCTCCTGAGGACTGACAAGATGGACAGTTTAGCCCAGGGTTTCTGGACAGGGAGCCCTAAAGGAAAGCATCATTTCCCTAATGAGAGGGATTTGCTTTGTTTCCGGAGAGTGTGTGCAGCGTGTGCACAGGCTTTTATTTCTCTGCACTGGGGTTCCCGGGAGTGGGATTGTGAGGTCAGAGGGCATATGCATTTTTAATTTTAATGGCTTTTTTCCAGATTGGTTTCCAAAAAGGCTATACTAATTCACATCTCCACCAGCACTGACTGAAAGGGCACTCTCACACACACACACACGCACATGCAATAGGTGTAAGAAGCTCTTTTTAATTCTGCCAGTGTGAAGGGTGTACACTAGTATCTTTAATTTGCATCCCCTGAATTCTAATGAGTTTAAGCATCGTTCTATACAGTTGGGTCCTTTTCTTCTCTGAATTGCCTATTCATATCATTTTGCCTATTTCTCCATTGAGCTATTTGTCTTTTCTTATCAATTTGTAAGAGTTCTTTGCATATTATTGCTATCGATTTTTGTCTATTATCTGCATGACAAATTTTTTTTTCCAAATTTACTACTTATATTTTGACAGTGCTTACAGAATCTTTTGCCATAAGAATGTTTAAAATACATATGAAGAAAAAAGTATATATAAGAAAAAAATTTCTATCTTTTGTATCCTCTAAGTTTTATCCTCTAGGTTTGTTGGTGGAGAAGGTCTTCTCACCCCTAGATACGTGCATATGAAATAGCGCATATGTTAAAATATGGTATGGTAGTTTGGAGCTGTTATGTACCCCAGAAAAAGCCATGTTCTTTTAATCCATTCTGTGGGTGCAGACCTATTGTGGGTGGGACATTTGGTTAGATCATTGCAATTGAGATGTGACCCACCCAATTCAAGGCGTGTCTTAATCCTTTCACTGGAGTCCCACATGAGAGGATAAAAGACAGGAAAAGCCTAGAAGCGTATAGAGAAAACAAAAACCCATTAGGAGCTGAGATGGAAGCCACTAACACCAGAAGCTGAAGGCAATGAAATCCTGGAGAGAAGGTGGTCACATGACCTTCCATGTGACGAGAGGTATCCCAGATGCCGGCAGCCTTTCTTCAGAGAGAGTTTCATCTTGTTGATGCCTTAATTTGGACATTTTCATGGCTTTAGAACTGCAAATTTGAAAGCTAATAAATCCCCATTATAAAAGCCAACCCATTTCTGGAATATTGCATTCTGGCAACTTTAGCAAACTGAAACATATGGATAAATGAATTTTCACAAAGTGAACACAGTTAGGTAATAGTGTCCAGATCAAGAAACAGAACACTACCAATACCCTAGAAACTCCTTTGTGTCCCCTTCCAGGTACCACTCAAACCAAAGATTAAGCTTTCACTTTTGCACTACCAGTTAGTTTTAAAACTTTATTTAAACTGAATCATCCATATGTATTCTTTCGTGAGTAGCTTCTTTACCTCAATGTTATGTTTGTGAGATTCATTCAAGTAGTTCACTCACTCTCATTGCTGTGTAGTATTCCTTTATATAAATATATCATACTTTCTTTGTCCATTTTATTGTTAATGCATATTTGAGTAGCTTCTGATTTAAAGCTATTATGAATCATGCTGCTGTGAATATTCTTAACGCATGTTTTTTTTTGAGAACTTATGTGCGCATTTGCATTTGGTGTTTACCTAAGGGTGGAATTTCTGGGTTAAGGCATATGTGCATGCTCACCATTTATAAATACTTCCAAATTGGTTTCCAAAGTGGTTGTACCAATTACACTCTGTTCTAGTCTACCAAAGCTGCCAGAATGCAACACACCAGAGATGGATTGGCTTTTAATAAAAGGGGACTTATTTCATTAAAAACGTGTAGTTCTTCAGAAGAAAGGCAGCTAACTTTCAACTGAGGTTCTTTCTTACACGGGAAGGCACAGGGTGATCTCTGCTGGCCTTCTCTCCAGGCCTCTGGGTTCCAACAACTTTCCCCAGTGTGATTCCTTTCTGCATCTCCAAAGGCATGGGCTGAGCTGCGAGTGCTGAGATGAGGTATGCTGAGTTGCTTGGGCTGTGCTACATTGAGCTCTCTCATTTAAGCATCCAGCCAATAAAATCAAGCATCATTCATTGCAGCAGGCATGCCTCCTAGCTGACTGCAGATATAATCAGCAACAGATGAGGTTCACATGCCATTGGCTCATGTCCACAGCAATAGAACTAGGCACCTTCACTTGGCCAAGTTGGCACCTGAATCTAACTACCACACACTCCCACCAATAATGTAAGAAATATCTAGTTTCTCTATATTCACCCCAACACTTGGGGTTGTCTGACTCTCATTTTAGCCATTCCAGTGGATATGTGCTAGTGTTGCATTGTGGTTTTTCTTGTCAGATTTTTAATATTTTATTTTCTACATTTAAACTCTCAATCCACCTGGAATTTTTTGGGGGGGTATGGTAAAATAGGGGTCCAGTTTGACCCTCTTCCAGACAACTAGCCAGATGTATCTGATCAAATAATGTTCTTTCCCGTGATGTATCTTAAGATCTAAGTAGGCATTTGCCAGGTAAAGTAGAGTGGAGAACAGCATTAGGTGTGGGGGCTGCATGAGCAAAGGCCTGGAGGCATGAAGTGGCAAGACGTGCAGGAGCTTACACAGGTGTGGCTAAAATTAAAAGTGTGCAGCAGAGGGGTGTGAGGGTAGTTCAGTGGCAGAATTCTTGCCTTCCATGTGGGAGACCAGGGTTCGATTCCTGGCCCATGCACTTGCCCAAAAACAAACAAACAAGAAAACAAATAAGCCAACTGAACAAAAATTCAACAAATGGTGCTGCAATAATGGGGTGCTCATAAGGAAAATGAATGAAATGTGACCCCACCATACAGCATACAAAAAAAAAAGTGTACAGCAGAGAGTGGCACAGGAGGGTAGGCAGGGTCAGATCTTGCCATTCTTCCCCAAAGTGCATAGGCATAAAGGAAGAAAGCCCCTCTCCACTTTTAATGTTTGGGGACATTCTTTGAGATCCTCAGTTTGAAAGTTGTGATGATCAAAATGTTGCTTTTGGGAGGGAACTCCTGTGTGTACTGAGGCACTTATTAAGATCCATTACATAAGAGATATAAATGAAGCTGATCTGGATAGGACTAAGGTATATCAGAATACAGGGTAAAGGATGATATCATCCATATTTTAAACCTTCAACTTCTGTCTGAGACTAAAGGGAGAGATGTTTATTGGGTGCAAAATTTATATTTTGGGTAGTGCGTTTCCTAATTTAACTTGTGTGGTCAGTTTAGTTGAACACCATAAGTACATGGAATCTTGAATAGGGCCTAAGATTTTCTTGGTTTGTTCAGGTTAGTGTGATGCCCCAATAAATCCCAGGGTAATTTAGTCAGTGAATAGAGAAGTATTTGCAAAATCTCCTTGGAAGAATGTGGAGAAAGGAGGAAATATTCAACTTTCCCATTTAGAGAATTTCTGATATTCTTGCAAGCAGTGGGGACAACCAAATCAACAGGCTGAGTGCTCGATCTTGGGTGTGCCCCTATGAAACATATTCCTGCAAAGGAGAGACTAAACCTACTTAAAATTAGGCCTAACCGTCACTTCTTTTGTTCTCAGATGTGGCCTCTCGAAGCCAACTTGGCATGTGAACTCACTACCCTCCCTCCTACGTGGGACATGACTTCCAGGGGTGTAAATCTCCCTGGCAACGTGGGACAGAAATCTCAGGATGAGCTGGGACTCAGCATCAAGGGACTGAGAAAGTCTTCTAGACCAAAAGGGGAAGAGAGAAATGAGGCAAAATAAAGTTTCAGTGGCTGAGATATTTCAGTTGAGAGGTTATCCTGGAGGTTATTCTTATGCATTATATAGCTATCCCTTTTCAGTTTATGGTGTATTGGAGTGGCTACAGGGAAGTACCTGAAACTGTTGAGCTGTGCCAGTAGCCTTGTTTCTTGAAGAAAATTGTATAAATATATAATGTTTACAATGAAAAAAAAGATCCATTACGTATATTATTTCATTTAATCTCACAATGACTTATGATGTGGGCGCTGCTTACCTCGATTGACGGATGAGGGCATGAAGTTCAGAGAAGTTAAGTGGCTTGTCCTAGGTCACACAGCTAAAAGTGGCAGAACTGAGATTGACACCCAGTATATCTGCCTTCTGAGTCCTGCTTTTTCCTTCAGCATACCATTGGCTCTGCCAGTGGACATATGATTTGAGCTTCCAGCCCCTTCCCAAATAATGGAGCATGTGATGAAGCAGAGATTTATAATCATTACATTAGCCCCTTCCCATAGACCCTGTGGTGTCTGCTTTCTCTCCCCAAGTCACACTGAGTGCTCAATTTTCTGGGATACCAAGTCACTGTTCCAGGCAGCAATGGTCTCTTCAGGGGAAAGTTCTTTAAATTCAGACTGTGTGAATGTTTTGGGTCTGCAGAGAGAAGGGAGCAGTGCCCTGGGAAAAGCAGACCATAACAAGCAAGAGAGAAAAGGAGAGGGAGGTACCTCTGTCCCAGATTCTTTTCTCATCGCCAGTTCTAGATCACAGAAGGTCCAGCTTCTCCTCTTGCCCTAACTGGAAGAGATGGCTGTGCCCTATAATAACCCCCTGTTACCTGCACCACCTTGAGTAGACCTCTGTTCCTCTCAGCTAGGGAGCTGAGAACACCCACTGATGGGCACACACTGCACTCAGACACACACCATACACAGAGACACACAGAGATGGCATACAAGCTCCACCCCGGCACAGATGCAGAGACAAAACATTCACAGAGAAACTACCTCCTGGAATACGAGAGCCCAGAGAATCAATCCAGCTGGAGGGTTTTCAAATTGTGCCATGCAGAGGGAAGTCACACAAATAATGAAGCAATTTCCCCCCAAAGGGAAGATTTTAACTGCAAGAGATAATTGTAGAAAAGTACACTGAGATTATGAGGTACCATTTTCCGTCTATCAGATTGGCAAAGATTTAAGACGTTTAATAATACCCAAAGTTGGTGGGGATAAAAGATATGGCATTTGGCAGAAAAGCAAATTGCTACAACCTCTGGGGAAGGTAACTTAGCAATATATGTCAAAATGTTAAATGCAGCTACCCTTAAATCCAGCAATTGCACTCCTGAAAGTGTTATATATTCATTATACATATATATAACATATATGCCACATTAAATGTATACATAAGTGGAAACAACTAAAAATGTTAATCAATAAAAGTTTGGCCAAATAAGTTAAAGGCACCCCTCCCATGGAATACTATTAAGTCATTTAAAAGGATGAGGTGATTCTCTGTGTCCTGACATGGAACTATGCCCACAGAAGGTACACATGACACTGTCAGAGTAGGTAGCCCTGGAGAATAGGAAAGGGGGCAGAGAGAGAGAGGGGGGAAGAGAAGGGGAATTAATTTTGACTTAATAACCTTCTGTACTAATCTGGCATTTTTACAACAGGTATGTATTAACTGTATAATACAGGGTTGGGCTCTATCTGAAACCTGTAGTGGAGAATCCTTCCTTGCTTCATCCAGCTTCTGCTGTTTGCCAGCAATCCTTGGTGTTCCTTGGCTTGTAGAAGCATCACTGCCTCTTACATCATCTCAGGGCCTTCTCCCCTGTCTCCATATTTTCCTCTTATAAGCACACCAGTCATATTGGATTAAGTTCCAGCCCAAACCAGTCTGGCCTCATCTTAACTTCTTTAAAGACCTGATTTCCAAATAAGGTCATATTCAAAGGTACTGGGGGTTAGAACTCTGGCATTTCTTTGGGGGAAGGTACAATTCAACCCAAAACAGGCTCCACGTAATATTTTACTTAGAAAAAGAGTTCTACCACTAAATCATCTGAAAAACTTTAATCCAACCCAAGCTTATTGTACAAGTTGCCAGGAAAAGCTGTGAATGACTTTTGAAATGGGGGTCATTTCAAAAATGGGTAAGTACCAGGTGTCATGAAATGCTGAGCTAGGGAACCCTTCTAGTTTATCTGATTCTATAGCAGTCTTCACCTTTCATGTCTTTTGACTCTGTGCATTGTGGAACACTGAAAATAAGATACATGATTCATGTCCATAACTACACAAATGAATTTCATCTGGTGGAAGGGAAATTGATTTTCCCCCACTGTGGAAGAAGCCATTAAATTCATTTCAGTAGTCCTGCCAGGATGCATGTCTGCTTTTGTATTCTCTTTTGACAGTTTTTAACACATTACTGTTACTCATTAATTAACGAGTTAAACAAAATCTTTGACACATGTTCATTTTACATTTATGCGTCATAATTTCCCCCCTTATAAAAATGTATCTTTTAATAAAGTGGAGACAATGAAGACCAGCAGTGGGAAAAAAACCACCCAAGGTTTGGTGGCTATTAATGTAAATAGAGTACCAATTCCGAGCTCTCAAATGTGAGCTCCCAAACTGTGGCCATGTTACTTGTATTTTAGTTAGCTATTTTACTTATATCAAGCAACAAGGATTGAAATAGTTTTCGATTTGACTTACCCCATAACAAATTTACTGCTAATTCAGAAGGTGCTTTCCCACGAACACGTACTCACACAGGTTAACATTCACAAACATCAATGATTGTGGCTTAAACAGGCCCCGCAGACAAGCTGCACAAACTCCAAGAGACCCAGAGCGCAGATCCCGCCACACACACACACACACACACACACACACACACACACACACAATTATTCCCGAACCAAACTGGCACTCAAGTGCTTTTCCACCTCCAAGCAGGCCCTTAGTTCCTTCACTCATTTCCGAAGAGTCCAAGGGGTAGGGATGGAGCAAATCCTCTTCCAACGGACTCTTTCCAGTGCCACGCCGGGACAAGAGGCCGCGCGCTCATTTATAACCCGGGCCGGGGGCCGGGGCCGGAATGGCGCTCGGTTGCAGCCAAGAGGGGTTCGAGTCCCGATAGCAAGACAGAACCCACGTCCCTCAAAGACAGCCAAATGTGGAGAGTTGGGATCCCTACGAGGGTGAAAACAGGTGTCGCCAAGGGAGACACGCCCCTGAGTCCTTGGAGGCCGTCCAGAAATGCGCCGGGAACACGGTGACCTCTGCACGGAGGTTTCAAAACCCTGGAGCGAACATTTCCTGCCCAGGAACTGCGCAGAAGCGGAGGAGCCGCAGCGTTTGGGAAGAAAGCTTGATCAGAGGAGGAAAAAAGCTAAGGCCTTCTCAAGCGCGGATCTGTTAGGCTGATTTCGTGCAGAAAGGGAAACCCCACGGATGTGCAACATTTGCACCCAGGGAGGACTAAGCGCCCAGCCGGACCTCGGCGGGGGGCAGCGCGGCCCCTTCTCTGGGTGACCCCGCGTAACTCCCACCCTCGCCACAATAGCCCGTGCGGTGGATGTGTTGCGCCCCCTGCCGGTTCCGAACTTCGCTTTCAGGCGCGCACGGGAGAGTGAGGACGAGTGAGGGGCTCTGGGGAGTGGAGGGAGGCGGCCCAGGGGGCGGGCCAAGCGGTCCTGTCCTCTGTGCCGTCCAGCCGCAGGGGCCGCTCCCGCAGGCGGGGCTCGCTTCTCTGCACCTCCGAAGGCGCCGCGTCCACGCACCTCCTTCACCAAGGGATCCCATCCCGATTCTGCGGATGAGAAAACCAAGGCTCAAAGATGGAACATCCAGGGGCGCACAGGGGAGTCTGAGACCCTGAAGCCCACCCTCACCGGTGCTCGTCCCTCTCCTCATAGGAGCGCCTTCTTTTGCCCTGGAGGATCCAGGTGTGTCTACAGACTCAAGCGGTATATGGTGCGGCCTACCTGTCCCAAGGTTGCCTGGAGCATCCTTCCTTGAGAGGTCTGGCAGGATTGTGGGGAGCACAGGATGGGTTGGGGATGGAATTGCCCTTTATTAGTGGAGGTCGGTTGGACAACTTTACTGGAAGGCAATGTGATAATAGCTTTGGGGAACTTAAAAATCTGCGTGCTCTTGGACCTAGCAATTCCACTTGTGTTACAATTAGGAAACTCAACAAGCATTTTACAGGGAGAATGATCCTCCCTTAGTGTTCCTCATCTCCAAAAGTTGTGAACAGCCTAACTTTCGGTCAGCTAAATAAATGGTATTTTATGCAGCCATGAAAAATCATGTTGAACAAAAATTGTCAGTGATATATCAAAATGTTCATCATATTGTTAAGTAGGTTATAATACAGCATATAAAATAATAAAACCCCTTTTCTGTGAAGATATGTGTGCACAGATTAAAGGAAAAGAGGCTGGAAAGATGCCGTTTTAGTTTTGTAGGACTTTCTTAACCTAGTACCACAAACTGAATGGCTTAAAACAACAGGAATGTAATCTTATAGTTCTGTAGGCTAGGAGTCCAAAATCAGGGTGTCACAGGTGCTCCATCTAAAACCTAGAGGGGAGAGTATTTTCTTTCCTCTTCCAGCTTCTGGTATTTGCCAGCAATTCTTGGTGTTCTCTGGCTTGTAGATACTTCACTACAATCTCTGCCTTCTCCATCTTCATGTGACCTCCTTCGTGTTTGACTCTGTCCAAATTCCCCTCTTCTTACAAAGACAACAGCCCGCCCTAATCCAGTTTAGCATCATTTTAATTAATCACCTTTTTAAAGACCCTATTTCCAAATAAGATCACATTCAGAAAGAGGCACTAGGGGTTAGGACTTAAACATGTCTTTTGGGGGGGGACATAAGTCAGTCCATAACTGATATACACCAAAAACTCACATTGACTAGTGGGATTAAGGGTGAGGTTTTTTCTGTTTTTTTTTTTTTAAAGTCTTTTGTAGTTTTCTATTTTCTAAATAATACGCATTGAATATGTATTGTTTTCTTCTTTTGTTTTTTGTTTGTTTTATTTGAATATGTGTTATTTCTGTGAACTTTTTTTTATAAAGCAAAAGAGTCCCAGTGTTCACTTACCCATCGCAGGAAGGACAGAGCAATTTATAGGGTTCCATTTAAAGAAGTAAGGGAAGAGGATTTGGGGAACAATCCCTTCCCCCAATCCCAGCACAGCCAGAATGTGACAGTGACAGTAAATTTTCCAACATGTTGACTATAACAGTTTGCAACACGGCCCAACTGGTGGATCGTACATTTGGCCACAGATCAGGAGTTTTGGATGAAAAACTGCCACCCAGTACGTGCTCAAGTTGTAATGGGTAGAGTAATTGCCCAAAGTGCCAGACTTTTGTTCCAGAAAATTGGCAAACACTGAGTGATGTGGTTCCTTTTTTTGTAATTGCTCCGTGCACATTGACTGGGGCATGTAGAAAGACCTCTGAAATCCAGTTCCCTTGAAGAGGTGGTAGAGTCTGTCCACTCCAACAAAGGTTTGCAGGTTTAGGCTGATTATCACAAGGGCTTGAAGACATCACATTCATGGATTCAGTTGTGGCAAAGATGGCTATCAGAAAAATGTAGGGCCCCCAGCTTCTCCCAGGCAAGGAGACAGCACCAAAAACTACATGTTAGGCTTTTGCTTTCTGAAACTTGGCAAAGTGGAATTTGCTGAGACATAAGCAGTACAGTCTGTTTTTTATTTCAGTTTTCAAGAGAACTCAGCTAACTTTCTGGCTTCCCCCCCGCCCCGAACAAATCAGAGAACATTTTATTTAGATAACTAAAAATGTTATCCATTAGGGGAACCATAACAAGCAAATTTATAGCTGCAAATCTCAAAAAGACAGACAGCTCTTTATTGAGATGAACAAAAATAAGGTTTTACAGAAAGGGAATCTTTTTTTTTATCAAACCAAAGCTACATACAAACATGAACATTCTTAACATACAAACGTTCTGTGCATGGTGTACAATGAATGGCTCACAATATCATCACATAGTATATTCATCACCATGATCATTTTTTAGAATATTTGCATCACTCCAGAAAAACAGATAAAAAGAAAAAAGAAAAAACTTACACCATACCCCTTACCCCTCCCTCTTATTGACCACTAGTATTTCCATCTACTCAATGGATTTTAACCTTTGTTCCCCCTTTTTTTCCTATACCCCTTACCACTCCCTTTCATTGTTCACTAGTATTTCAATCTACTCAATTTATTTTAACTTTACATAAAGGGACTCTTAACAAGCAAATATATAGCTATAACTTTCCTTTTGCGATCAATACCAATTCCCTTTAAAATACTTTGCAACCAATTTACAACTTCCCAGTAAATCTAAAATTTATTTGAGAGTTACTTGGCCTCAGAACAAAAATGAAAAGTTTGGGAAAAAATGTTTGTATAATACTCAGGTTCGCATAACTAAAAAAAAAATGTGTTTATTGCTAACAAAAAAACTGCAACTTCTCTTATTTGAACCAGCCTCAATTATTTCAGTTTTCATGACCCCACTGTTTTGTTAGGTCTTCACCTGCAATTTAGAGAACAAAGCTGGGTGGGGAAACTGTTCTTACAGAATCCAAGAGCTTTAATAAATTGTGCTGGGATTCTTGGTGCTGTAGTACACCTCACAGGCAGCGACATAAGCAGACTCTGAGAAGAAGTTGTCATGGTATGCTGCTAAAAACCTCAGAAAGAGATCAAAGTGCTTCAGTAAAGGCTTCAGATTCTTCTGAGAAAAGGGCATCTTTCCAAAGATTTCTGGAAGTTTGACAAACAAGCACAGCAGATGTTGTGACGCATAAATGTAGGAGGGTGGAGGTGGCTGGTCATTCGTGGCGGTAATTGTCAGGCAGGAGTTTCCAGGAAAGGGCCACATTTAGTTCATTATTTCTTCTCCCTTCAAAGCCAGCAAACACAGCACTCCCTTATTAAGAGTCAGAGGAATGGGTGATGATGACCTGCTATGTACAGGTGTCTTCTTTTCCAGGTGCAGGGACAGCTTGGGCATGGTGGCAGCTGAGTCTGCATGTCGGTGCCTGGGCTGAGGTGATGCCCTACTCTCAGCCTGTCACAGCTTGAGATGTGGCTAGTGGACCACCTCAGAGGCTGCAATGCTTCCTGCTCAGCTTTGCACCTTTGGTCACCTGTGGTAGGCTGTCTCCCGGTGGTCCGCGGAGTGGATGGATTCAACAAAGGTGGGCTTGGAGACAGCTCCCCCTGGTTTCTGGTAGTGTTTGGGGAACTTCCTTTAATTGGAAGGAAACAGTTGGACGAAGTCACCTTTTTATACTGAGCTTGTTCATATGGATAGAGCAAAACCAATGGGAGGCTGTAATCAAAGGTTGTTCTTAATCCATCAACCATCTCCTTACAAAGGTTAACATTTTTCTCTGCTGGGATACAGTGCACATTCGCATTGGCATGTGACACGGGGTGATGGTGATGAGGCCTTTTGACCGCTGAAAAGGCTGCATTGATAGCAAAATACTTCACGTAGGATTCCAAAATTTCTAATGTTGGACTGGCATGGCAATTTCACTAACCGTTTCCTCCTGTTAGTGTAGTAACGATCATCCTCAAGTTTCTCCTTCAGAACTTCAGGAATATCTCTAGTTATTGTTCTTTCTTCCATTTCCCTTTCCATGTGTAGTTCTAGTTCTTCTTTCACTTCAGTTTTTTTCTTCAGTATCACTTTCTTCACTTCTTATTCCCACATCTGCTTCTTCACTACTGTCAGCAGAAGAACTGCCTATTGAATTTTCAGCATTTTCATCTTTTTCTTCAACACGGAGACTTTTTAAGACACAGTCAACCCCAAGCAACCTGCAGCGCTTCGTCTTTCTTCCTTTTCTTCTCAGGCGAGCTACAACTTTGTTTGCCAATTTATGCGGTTTTCACCTGTGTCAGGAAGCACATGATTTTCAACTGCCCATCTGTCTGTTGCAACCATTAAAATGGATCCGATATTCTGGGATCTTTCTTCCTTTTTCATCTTTCCCAACAATAACATCTACAACCTGAAACCAGGAAATAATTGCCCACAAATGATAGAATGTACAGAATATCAGAAAGGAGACCAGGAAAACTAGTTCATAGTGCTTTTTTTCCAAAAATAGGAAAGCATTCTCTCCTTTTTTAGACTGAAAGCTAGGTTGAAACATTTTCCCTTTCAGTTTCATCTTCATGACTTTTTAATCTTGCATCTTTTTTTGGAAATTAACTTTTAAAATATAATCTTAATTAAAGATATATAAACTTTTTATATGAAAAATAAAATCTATTTGTCAGAATATTTCCACAGTGGTATATGATCTAATTTTTATTTAAAAAGTGATTCTTTATTGTTCTACACATTAAATAGTGCCAAAAAGTAAGAAAACACATACTAAGGTTTCAACATCAGAGCTGACTTTCTTAAAGAAATCTGTTTGTAATAAACTGTAACAAACTAATTCCCCTTAAAAGGAGCATTATAAATAAATTATTAGAATTATTAATTTATTTTTTAAAATAAGCATCAGTGGGGACGTAGGAAAAATGAATGGTCTGCTTCTTCTGGGAGTTGTGGGAGAAATACTTCTGCTGGGACCTGTAGGCCCTCCCATGCTGCTGAGAGCCAGTGACACCAGTGGCCAACCACATGGGGCATTAGCTGCCTCTGGCCTGGGCACTCTGGTTTGGGTCTGCAGTCTAAAGAAGAGGAGGCAGATGCCGCCAGCTTCAGGCAGTTCTACTTCTTGCCTTAGAATCTGAAAACAAGAGAATGTGGTGAATCAGAGATGCAAACCATAGCCCCCTATATCTCCACCATTAACACCACAAATTGTGTGACTTCCCAACACAGTTTTTTCAGGTATAAAATGGGGGAGAACATACCCATGTTATGTGGTTGCTGGAGATTTCATTATTTTATTATTCAACAATTATTTATAGAATGCCAGCCTTTATTCTAGGCACTGGCTGGTTCTGACCTTGGATTAGGCAATGGTTTCTTAAGCATGATGCAAAAACACCCAGACAACAGAAGAAAACATAGATAAATTAGACCTCATCAAAATTAAGAACTTTTGTGCTGCAAAGGACACCATCAAGAAAATAAAAAGGCAGCTCATAGGATAGGAGAAAATATTTACAAATCATATATCTGACAAGAGACTTGTACCCAAGATAGATAAAGAACTCTTTTACAACTCAATAATTAAAAGACAACTGAATTTTTTTAATGGGCAAAATATTTCACACATATTCACAACCTTGTGAATATGCTAAAATCCATTTGAATTTATACTTTAATGAATTGTATGGCATGGGAATTATATCTTAATAAAGCTGTTTTTCTTTGAAAAGTAACAAATAGATTAATAGTAAAAGGTGGGGAAAATACATACCATACTAATACTTAACCAAATAAAAGCTGAAGCTGCTTTATTAATATCAGATTTCAGGGTAAATAATATGACTAGGAATAAAAAAGGTCATTTCATAAAAATAAAGGGGTTACTTCATCAAAAGGACGAGGCAATCCTAAAGGTTATGCATGAAATAACAGAACTTTATAAAGTAAAAACTGATAGAACTGTGAGCAGAAATAGACAAGCCCACAAAAATAGTCTAAGATTTCAATATATCTCAACAATTGAGAGAACAAGCAGAAAGAAAATTGTTAAGAATATAGAATATTTGATAAACGCTATCAACCAAATTGACCTAACTGATATATAGCACCCTTCACCCAGCAACAGCAGGAAATACATCCTGTTGAAATGCAAACAGAACATTTACCAAAATAAACCATACACTGAGCCATAAAATACTTCCAAAGAAATTTTAAAGCATTCATGTAAAATATGTTCTCTGGCCACAGTGAAATTAAATTAGAAGTCAATAAGAGAAAGATCTCTGGAAAATCCCCAAATATTTGAAAACTAAGTGCAACACTTCTGAATTACCAATAAATCAAAAAAGAAATAAAAAGGAAATTATACAGCATTTCTAACCATATGAAAATGAGAGCACAACATATTGAATTTGTGGGATACCACTAAAACAGTACAAATCTATGGCACTAAAATGGCAATATTAGAAAAGCAAAAATGTCTCCAATCAGTCTCAGCTTCCTCCTAAGAAACTAGAAAAAGAAAAACAAATTAAATCCAAAGAAAGTAGAAGATAATAATAAAGATCAAAGCTGGAAAATACAGAGAAAATCAATTAAATGAAATATGGTTCTATGACAAGATCAATAAAATTTATTAAAAAGCCAGAATTACCAGGGTTAAAAGAGAGAAGACTCAAATTGCAAATATCAGGAATTAGAGAAGTAACATCACTACAAATTCTGTAGATATTAAAATAATAATAAGGAAATATTATAAACTGTGTCCATAAATTCAAAACTTAGATGAAATGGACAAATTACTCTAAAGACACAAACTATGAAACCTCATTTGAGAAGAAATAGTTAGCCTGTTCAATATATATTAAAGAAACTGAATTTGTGGTTAAAAACTTAAGGCCCAGAAAGTTTTACTGGTAAATTCTACCAACCATTTAAAGAGGAAATAACAAAAATTCTATACAAGCTCATCCATAAAACTGAACATGGTGGAACATTTCCCAACTCATTCTATGAGGCCAGCATTATCCTGTTGAATACAAATGAAGTTGTTATAAGAAGAAAATACAGATGAAACATAAATGAAGTCCTTTTTTTTTTGGTGGTGGGGGGGGTGCATGGTGCAGGAATCGAACCTGGGTCTCCTGTATAGAAGGCGGGCATTCTAACCACTGAACTACCCATGTATCCTAATGACATACTTTTAAACAAAACTTTATCAAGTTGAACCCAACAATGTACAAAAAGGACAATATATCATAAACAAGTGGAGTTTATCTCAGGAATGCAGGGTTGGTTTAAAATTTGAAAATCATCAATGTAATTCACCATATTAACAAACTAAAAAAACAAAAAACTAACAAATATGTCATTATATCAATAGATCAGTAGAACAAAAAAGAAATAAAGGCATCCAGACTGGAAAGGCAGAATTAAAACTGTCTTTATCACTGACAACAATATCATCGATGTAGAAAATCCCATGCAATCTATGAAGTAGCTACTAGAACCGACAAGTGAGTTTAGTAAGTTTGCAGAATATGAGATAAATGTACTAAAATTAATTGTACTTCTGTATATTACATTGAACAATCAAAAATGAAATTTAAAAATATATCATTTACAATAGCATAAAAATAGAAAATTCTTAGGGATAAATCTGACAAAAGGTGTGAATGGCCTGTAGACTGAAATTTGCAAACCATTCCTGCAAGAAGATAAGGAAAACTTAAATATTTGAAGAGAAATACCCTGTTCAGGGGTTGTAAGGCAAAATATTGTTAAAATATCAACTCCCACCCCAACTGGTCCATAGATTCAATGCAATTCCAATCAACCCCAGTAAGCCTTATTATAGAAAAATAATGAACTGATTCAGAAATCTCACAGATATGCCACGGACTGAGAATATTCAAAACAACTTTGAAAAAGAAGAACAAAGCTGGATAACTAACACTACGTGTTTTGAAGATATATTATAGGTAACAATAATCAAGACAGTATAATGTTGGCATAAAGATAGACAAATAGATCAATGGAACCCAACAAAGATCCTCACATACATTGACAGCTGCTTTTCAACAAAGAAATAAGAGCAATTCCATAAAGAATGGACGGTTTTTAAAACAATGGTGGTGGAAATATTGGCTATCCATATGTGAAATAAACTTTGATCTATGCTTTTCAACATATGTACAAATAACTCAAAGTGGATCATATTTGTAATGTAAAACCTAAAACTATAAAAATTCTAGAAGAAAGATAGGGGGTAAAAATTGTGTGACCCTGAACTGACCAAAAGATGATCTATTAAAAACAATTGAAGGTGCTCTGGAGTAGCTAGAAGGAAAATTCTGAAATGATGGTATGGTAGCCCATGAAAAACTCTGGGATCTGTTCTGTCACTACTTGTTGAAGAGTGCTTTGAAAAGTATTGGTTGTTTTTTTTTTCCTTTATATATGTTATATTATACAATTTAAAAAGTTCAAAGTTCAAACAAACAAACAACTAAAGGGTGCACAGGTGGCTCAGTGGTAGAATGCTTGCCTGCCATGCAGAAGATCCAGGTTCAATTCCTGGCCCATGCACAACAACCCCCCCCCCCAAAAAAAAAAACAAAAAAACACACATGCACACACACACACAATTAAAAAATAAATTTTTGGTGTTGTTATTCAATGGGATATTATATAGACTGAGCAACAAAAAAAAAGAAAAAAAATAGGCCACAACACAATGAACTATGCAGAGATGCCTCTTCTCTTTATAATGAGACAGTAACAGACTAGCAGGACTGAGAAGAGAAATATGGCTTCAGGAACCAACTGTAGCAGTGGCAGGCAGTTTTTTGAATTTCAAAATGCGCCAGACACTGTACTAGACTTTACATGTATAGCTGTATCTCCCACAAGCATTCTGCAAAGCAGGAATTACTGTTCCCATTTTGTAGGTAAAGTAACAAAGGTATAGGAAAGTAAATAACTCACTTGTGGCCACTGAGATAGTAGGTGGCAGAAGTGGTTACTGGAAGCTGGGCATCAAATCCCACATTCTTGGATTTGGGCCCATGCCCCAATCAAGATAGTGACGTGAGATGCTTCAGGGCTCCATTCCCCCACAGAAGAGTTGAATAACCAGCAAAACTGGCAGAGATACCTCAAAGCTTCAGAAAATAGGTAAAGGACTGCAGTTACAGCACTGAATAAAAGTAAAGGCTACTTAAAACCGGTAGGATTTCATAGCTCTTTGGCCCTTCCCTCATCCCACCCCCCACCCCCACCCCCTCCCCCACCCATAGAGGCAGCCAGGCTCCCAGTGCAGATCCCTGGTTCGCGTTCTGGAGAGAGCAGAGTAACCCTCATG
>PVIY010031536.1:0-29836 GCA_004026745.1 Myrmecophaga tridactyla | reverse complement strand
GAGTTTAACACAGAGAGAATCTTAATAAAAAACCAACCTCTTAAAAGAGTGTTACTCAAAGTAGAGGTATGTCCAAGACAACATAAGGAGCTTGCTCCAGAATGTAAATCAACACACTGTTTTGCTGTCTTTCTGCAAGAAATTTATCAGCTGCAATAAACAGTGTTCTTGCCATTTGCATTCTGGGGCAGGCTCCTTATCAAGGTATGAATGGTTACAAACAGTTTGCAGACCAGTCTTAATTTGCAAACCACACATTAAATAGCAGTGCTCAAGAAGCTGTGCTTGAGGAAAAAGGAAAATCATTCCAAAAAGCAGGTTTGAGATGTAAAAATAGTGGCTGGGAAAGAAAATGACAGGCATATAAAAATCTAAAAAGGGAAATAAATATATTTTGTAAAACTAATCTTTGCAATCAGAAGCTAAGTACAAAATAAGTGTCGATTTGATATGATATTGTACTATTAGAGTTAAAGCACGATAATGTACTTAATTTGTGAATGTATTGGTTACCCTTTCAGCTTTTTCCCCCTTAGAATCTGCCTGAAAGAAATCAAGTCCTTTACTATTCTCTGACTATTTAGAATAAAGTGTATTATGATGATCTTACAGATACCAGATATCATGAGGCAGCTTGATCTCATGTTTCTGTCATAAATTTTCCTCTGGCCACTAGCTAGTCACTGTGGCTTGCTCATGTATGCCCCAATGCTTCAAATCTTCACCACCTTTGTTTCTACCTTTTCAAATGTTGTATAACTTTCAAAGTCAATGTCAAATTCTACCTCTTCCATGCAGCCTTCAGCTCAAACAGAATTCTCCCTTGGCTGAAACTGTGTACCACCCACAGTTTTCAGCAGATCCATGTACTGTGTTATAGCCCTCCTTATTAATTTCCTAATCTTTAGTCTTAGTCCACGTTTCATGTTTAATGTTTTCCTTATACCATATCTTGGAAAATATTGGTTGATTGATTCACTTAATTGATGGAAGCACTGAAATGAATTAGAACATATCTGTTGGATTCCTGTAGCTCCAAAATTCATTGATTTTATGATGAAAGATCTGAATTGAAAAAACTTGAATTTTGAAGTTCATTTTGAAATAATTTAATTCTGAAGCTATTTCTTAAACTCCAATATACCCACTGAGTTGTATAGTGTTGCAGTCTTTGTGAAAATGTTCTATTTATGCATTTTCTACTAGGTAAGAACAAATTACTAACTTCATGAGAATAGATTTGTTCACAGTCCTCCAGCGCCTTATTTATTTTGAAAGTCATCATCACAATAACTTTGAAATCCCTTCTGTCAAGTGATTTCAGCTCTTTAAAATAAACACAGAATTGGAAAGGGTTTCAAAACTATTTTTCTTCTTATAAAAGGAGTCATCATCTTTGTCTTTTACTAAAAAGAAACACCTTGGGATAGCTGCATGAAAAATGTGGCTATTTGCCATAAAGCACCGAGAGATAATATAAAACAAAACTCAGTATGTCAATTATAAGAATAAAAGAAAGAAACATAAGAAAAATGTCATTTAGCTGCAGCCTAATAGGGCTTCACAGATTTCACTGCAGTAAAATATAAATGAACAAATCAGGGGCTGTTGGCATATGGAACAATAATAACATCCCAACTACCTTGAAATCGTATTTAAAATGAAGGCTTCTGAAGGGAAAGAATCTAGGGCATAACTGAGCTTCTTAAAAGCATGGGGATAATACTATAAAAATATGGTAAAATCATTTCAATATCCATTTGTCTTTTTTAGCTGCTTCTAGGTGCACATGTTCTTATGTAGCCTTTGTCTTTACAGATGCCTGTCTACTAATTAGTTCATTGGACTCAGCCCACCACAGAATCTGCTAAATCTCAGCTCTATATATCTCTTGTCTATTCTTATCTATATCTATGTTTTGGATTTTATGTATTCTGAATCATATATTTCTCCATGAGGACTTCCTTTCCTTATGTCACTCTTTATGGGAAGGAGGAAGATAAGAAACACAAATTTGGGTTAAAATGTTGTACTTTGTATTTTCTCACTTGTCAAATTTAGAACAAGATAACTATGAGGATATGGTTGACCAGTATAACAACTTGGGGATGTGGTTGACCAGTATAACAAATAGCCCTCTTTCGACTTTTTATGACCTTTCATAATTGATGGAGGTGTTATTGGGTGGGTGGGTGGAGTCTTTCCCATATCTTTCTCAAATTATCCCATATAGTCCACCAATTTGTCTTTCTGTTCTTCAGCCTCATGTCCTCTTATGGAGGATAATGCTTTAGAAACATAAGGAAACACCACCGACAAAAATGCCCAAATCCCTGGGCTCTAGTCTTGATTGTGAACTTCATCAAATAAATAAATCACTGTCATCCTCCCTAATTCTTATTTTTCTCATCAATACATATGGATAATAATCACTACTCTTTTCAACTCATGGTGCCAAATTAAATTCCACATGTAACAAGGCTTTGCAACCTGTAAAGTGTGATACAAATGCATTTAACGCCATATACTGGATAAGGCTTTAGAGGGAGCATCACAAAGTCGGGTAGGATGATTGAAAAGGGGCACAAGCCTAGTTATAGCTGACTTTCATTCTCTGACACACACACACACACACACATGCACGCACATACACTCCTTTATCATCTTTATACCATGATTTCAGACTCTGATATATTCAGATTCATACCATTTTGAATCTTGGTGTTGCCTGTCCCGACACTGAGTATTGGTTTCAGGTTCCACTCCATGAGTCCTCTCTCATGCCCTGAAATAGTTGGCTATGTGACCCCTGATTCTCAGTACCCACCTACCCAGCTACCACTAGGTATTCAGGGATGAGATTTCATTATTGTTCATATTGTGGATGAGGATTAATGATGATAATAACAATGATACCACACATTTACCAGAAAGAATGCTACTGCCTATTGACCACACCTAGAAGAACAATTTATCAGTCTAAAAGCTGTTTATTGCCAATTCTGATGTATTTGGTGATTAAAATGAAGTATATACTGTCAACCTTCTTCTAGTAACACAGGTATACCAAGCAGAATCACTTCATAAATGCCAGAGTGCTGTTACTGGGAGAAAAGAAGTTTTAAATTTTGTCTCTATTCTGGATTATTTAATATTAAAAAAAAAACCTTTACTGACTATAGCCACCATCAAGACAAAGAATAGATCATTTTCAAATACTAATGAAACACATAATCAGGTGCTAGGAAAACAGCTTTCAATGGAGGAGTTAAATACCAATTTGGTGCAGCTATTATCCCAGGGCTTTATTTCTGCAATTTTGAGGGCCTCTGTATTTAAAGATAATCCAGAAGTAATGAATTTAGATCTTAGATACACTATAAGAACTTTCCCATGGCTATAGGACCAAGCTCTTTAATGTTAATTACACATAATTTATTTGTAAGTTTACTTATGGAAGGATTTGCAGTTCAGTATTATATTTATTTTTAGTGTAATGAGGATTTATTATATCAGCATTCATCCTAAATTATTAAACATATTAAGTCTTCCTCTCTCCCACCCTTTGGGCCCTCATTTCTCCCTTTAATTTTTTTCACTTACTCAGTAAATGTTAGTCAGCACTGTTATGTATTAGCCACATCCTGCGGTCATATGGGATGATGTTCTTATAGATGAAATAAGAATAAAGTTCTGTATGCCCCTGGGAGGGGTGTGTAACCCAATCCTGGCAGGTCGTGTACAGCTTCCTGGAGTATGAGTAGGAATCGAACAATGGGAAATGAGTAGAAGCAGGGTGGCCACTGGATACTCTGGTCACAAGAACAGCAGGTTATTAAAAGCCTGAGTATAATTTTATTCATCTGATGTAAAGGTCACAAGGAACATTCTGGAAAGAGATGAAATTTGAGCATCAGGAGAGATCTGATTAGAGTGTTGGATTTTCTTCTAAGAGCAAAGGACTGGGACTGGGCTACTTGTATGTTTTAAATGCATCATGATCAGATCTGACTACAATGCAGAAAATAACTGGAGGAGGAGAAGACTGAAGGTAAAAAGTCTGCTGTGAGGCAGCTGAAATGAGCAAGGCTAATGATGACAGTTACCTGAGCTAGGTCCTGATCAGGAAAAAGCATATAATAAAACAAGTTGGATAAACATATTAAGACGGCAGAACCATCAAGATTTAGTGATTGTAATTGAAAAGTAAAGGAGAAAAAGGAATCAAAGATGACTTGGGTTATACAGATTGTGGGACCATTTACTGAGTAAGGAAAAATTGGTAAGAAAAGTAAAGAGTCTAAAGGTGGACAGGTGAGTTTGAGATTCCTTTTGCATCTTAAAATGGAAAATGCTTACCAGGCAATTAAATACATAGGTCTGGAGCTTTAGAAAGAGGTCTGAATTGGGAATACATTTTTGAGACACCTCACATAGATAGAAATTGCTGTCATGTGAGGGGGTGATATGCCAAGGGAGAATGAATGACAATAAAAGAGAACTGAGAACTGGCAGCAACTAAATAATGGTGGAGAGGAAGAACCTAAGAAAGAGTGGCTGGGAAAGAGAGAGAAAAAACAGGAGTGGATGGAGCCTTTGAAGCCCATAGAAGAAAGCAAGCATTTATTAGGGGAATAGCTGAGTCAACAAAACTTCAGGGGGGCCAAGGAATATAAGAATTTTAAAGTAACTGTGACTGTAAATGCTACCATGCAGCAATATCTGCATTTCTGTTCTTCTTCCCAGGCACAGCAAAACTACATTTCTAAGCTTCTTGCATTTAAGTTGGAGTGATGTGCCTTGCTGATAGAAGATGGTTGGGGTAATATGCTTCGCTTCTACACCTGATCCCTGATCTACCCCTCAAGAGGCGACCTCGTAGGACATGTGTTGAAGATTGGGGCTTTGCCAGATGGGAGGTGCCAGAATCCATGACTGGCAACTTCAGAGCCCCTTTCCCCCATACTGGACTGAGATAAGATTAAAAAAGAAAAAAAAAATCAGAAAAAAACCTGTTTTCTCAAGCCACTGAGATTCTAGGATTGTTTCTATGAAAATTAGCACATTCTGACTAATAAATTGTACACTGGATTTGGCAATAAGCAATCCATTGGTGGCATTTGTTGGTAGCAGTTTCAGAGTAATGGTGAGGGCAGAACTACTGGATGGTAGTAAATTAGAAAACCAGAAAGAACTAACTCAAGAAGCTTAACAATGAAGGACAGGAAGGATTTTCAGGGGTTTTGGGTGAGGGTGGGGAGGTTTTTTATAAGATTGTAAAGAGCTTTTAAATATGCTAATTGGATAATGAAAGTAAGGAAAACAAATAAGAGGGAAAATGGGTGTGTTCACAACCATAGAATAAGGGTGACAATGGGATCCAAAGCACCTTCAGAAGTTCTAGCCTCATATCTGGGGATGGGAGAAATCTCTGGTATTAGATCACGATAAAGAAAAGGAGTAGATGCAGCTCACGTTGCAGGAAGAACAGCAAGGATTTAAACTTCTCTACTTTAATCATGACCATCAGGCCTTTTCTACTATAATTTCCTTCTCAGATACCCTAGACTCCGTCATCTACATGTTAACTAATGGCTTTTATTTTAAGTGAAACTGGAGGTCATGGTCACTGTTTAGAGAAGGAGTGAAAAAAGGTTTGAAAACCAGTGAGGAGAATGACTAAAGAAACACGGGACACATGGGTGGGAGGTGTTAGCCCAGGCGAGGTGAGGCACCAGGAATGTTCACCACCAGTCTCTATACTCACATGGCTCAGGTGGACTCAAAGATGAGGGTTGGATTGATATGGGGTTTCCTCAAGGATGTTTGATGGAAGAACAACAGGTCAAGGCAAGGAGATGAGTCAAAAAAAGGAGGGTCCCTAAGAGGTCAAGAACAGGTATGGTGATAATAATGGTGAGAGGAGAAAAACAGGAAGGTTTAGAAATTGTGTCATAAAGTAGAAAGTATGAGTAAGAAGCAATTTGGGGTGATGATAATGCCCAGGGCCTAGAGGAAAGAACTTTTATATCCGAATTTGTCTGAAACACACTTGTGCTTGCTTTTGGGAAGAAAGCCAATGTGTTCTAACCAGCAAAAGAACCTGTACCCCAAATATAATGGTGGACTAAATGCTTCAGGGGTATCATGTACAGAACGGTAGGGTGATTATCATGCAAGACTGTTGAGTTGGTTTTAAGAAACCGGATGTAGATCATTTAATTTGCAAGCAAACATTTATAATAGATTAAATTAACAAATACAACTTATAACAATATGCTTATCAGACTTCAAGGTCATCTCAAGTTTCATAACAGAAAGTTACATCTCTGGGAAATAAATTTTAAAACTCTGTAGTACTAGGGGATGCAAGGGGAGTTCAGTGGTAGAATTCTTGCTTGCCATGCAGGAAACCCAGGTTCGATTCCCAGTTCATGCACTTCCCCAAAAATCAACAAACAAGCAAAACAAACAAATCAAAAACAAAAATTCAACAAATGGTGATGCAATAATGGAATACTCACATGGAAAAAATAGTGAAATGTGACCCTGCCATACAGCATACAAAAAAAAAAACAACCCACAAAAAGACACCAACTCTATAGTACTGACTTGAAATCTCTGCGGGAGCATTTTTGCCCTCTTAGAAACACAGAACAGAGGGTCTTAATTTAAAATAACAAGAGTGGTACAAGGTCATGCAATCCATTTAACAAGAGGCAAGCCAGAACGTGCATTGTCCATGCAAGTAGAGTGGTCAATTCCCTGAGAGCAACAGAAAGCATTGCTCACTCGTTCCTCCCATTGTATCCATGAAAACCTAAGCATTGCCATCATCAACTAGTGGAAAAAGGAGGGAGGTTGTGTAGGAGATTTAAGAAGAAAGAAAAGGTGTGAAATAGCCTTTTTTGAAAATGGAATGGGAACATTCTCGAACTGATTATCAGGGAAGAATAATGTAAAATGGACCCTATCCTTAAGAAACAGTTTTAATTTGTCCCTTAACTTCCACTTGGTGGACTTGTTGCTTAAAGAATACTCTGAGTAGCTGCAATGGTTCCAGCAAACAGTGATATTCTCAGGTGGTTAAAGAAGTAACACTATTTTAGATATACAATTTCCAGTTTGTTAACTGGTCCCTTTATTTTGCAATCCCATCCCACATGGCTGTTGGATTTTGTGATTCTAGGTTCATGGTGATTCTTAAAATATCATATACTTAACTCATAATATTTTCAACAATAACAAGTGTTTCTGTATGAAGTACTTACTGTGGCCATGGCTTCAGTGCATGATTATAAACCAAAAGAAGGGACAAGTCAAGGCAGCAAAGAAGGAGAACAAGGCCTAATATGGATAAATGAACCCATGTTATAAGATGAGAACTCAGAAACCTCATTTGAAGATAAAATTGTAACCTCCTCCACACCAAATATTTAGAGCAGGAATACTAAACAAGCTGCCAAACTGACTGAGAACTTCAACTCCTATTGTTTCCCCTGACTTGATCCAGTTCATACTGGGAATGAAGATTAAAAGAAAAATTAGGGAATTCAAGGTGAAAAAAAGGTTATCCTTCCCCACCTCTTTTACCCAGTGCTGCGGTCGGGACCAGGAGAGGGTGGGTGGTGGTTTGAATTTCTATGTATCCCAGAAATGGATATTCTTAAAGTTAATCCATTCCTGTGGATGTGGACCTATTGTACATAGGATCCTTTGATGAGGGTGCATCCGTTAAGGTGTGATGCACCTCATCCAGGATATGTGTTAACCTTCTTACTGAAATCCTCTATAAACATAAATGAATGAATACAGAGAGAAAAAGCCATGGAAGTAAGAAGCTGAAATCAATGAAACTGAGAAGGGAGAGACCAGCAGACACCACCATGTGCTTTGCATATAGCAAAGTAGCTTAGGATGCTGGCAGCCAGTCTTTGGGAAGAAAGCATCGACTTGATGATGCCTTGATTTGGACATTTTTCTCAGGCTCAAAACTGTAAACCTGTAAGCTAATAAATTGCCGTTGTTAAAACCAAGGCGTTTCATGATATTGCTTTGAACAGCCTAGGACTACTAAAACAAGGAGGATTTGCTTCAGAATCACATCTGCCAAGCCACTATTATTTCCTCTAATAAATTTCTTAATGATAAATTAGTATGCTTATCAAAATTAGTAGAGACTATATTTGTGAAAATCTTTTTCATATAATACTTAACCATTTTCAATGGTTTTCTACTGAAGGAATTACTTGTATTTTACTTCACCATAGGGGTAACAAGGGCAATATTTTTGGAAATAATTTAGCATGCATTCTCCTTTGCATTTCCTTGTTACCTCCTCTATCTGGCCAGAGGAATCCATTTGCTCAGGGAGATTTAGGATGGTTATACCCAAAATGCAAATAGGAAGAAAAATACGGTGTTCAGCTTTTGACATCCAGAATGGGATTTTAAAGCCTCCAAGCTCACTTGTTTTGTCCAGAATGAGAAAATAGCTTTGAAAATCAGATTTTGTAGAAAGGGAATATAATTCAAAATTCCAAAACTCTGTTTTTCTTTGTTTTGTTTTTTCATATCAGGTGCCTGACAACTTAACCACTGAGGTTACTATAAGCCAAAGTCATAGATCAGAGAGAAATTGTTACTAGGCAAGTCTCTGCCACATGGGAAGTTGGGGGCAAAAGCTCTTTTGTTCAAGGGCATTGTAGGAACAAGAAGTTAATAAATGGGAAGCAGAGGTAGGGCTAACAGGTCAGATTTGCACAACCTCATTTGAACTCTTTAGGGGTGTAATGTCAAGCCAGAGATCAGAAGAGGTGTGCAGCAGAGAACCTTTCAATATAGATAAGAGAGAAGTCAAAAGTACTGAGACTAATGAAGTATTCTAGAAGCTGTTCCTAGAGAGCGTAGAGATTAGGGCCACTTCCTTTTGTTGTATAGGAACATTAGGATAACATTGGCTGAGGAAGGCTAGGAGGATGAGCCAGAGAATTACAGTCTGCACTTAGCTTGCAGGTGTTCCAAAAGCTCAAGGCACATGGAGATGATAAGAAGGTGTCAGATAAATAGAGCTCTGGGGTTTCAAATGAAAAGACATAATGTGAAGGAACTGACAAATGTAGTTGAATTGCCAAGACTATGAGTTTCAACATTGGCTTCCTAATAAGGCTCTGAAAAACCAGAGAAACTATTTCCACTGCAGCTGGACCAGTTTTACATCAAAGAGATTAATTTGTTTTCACAAGAAAACAAATGGTACTGCTTTGGTAGAACCAGTTCAATGGCCAGAACAACTTATTTTATGTCTTAAGAAAGTGGAGAGAACTAGAACTCAAACTGCACATTCGTGATCTCCTCCCTCTCACCACAAGGCTGTGCCCCAATACCCATGTATTGGATCTCCAAGGCAGATTTTACACAATGCAGACTTTGTTAAATAAATGACTAATGAACCATTAATTGGTAAGTTTAGTGTTCCTCTAAACTATGCAGTGAAAGGAGGATCATTAAAAGACAAAGTTAATTGTTGAAAATAACAAATCCACAGTTTCTTTGTATAGATGGGTCTCTCAAACTGTTACTGACTGACAGCCTAAGCAGCTGCACGCTAGATCCACTGTCATGTTTTCAATGAAGCCACATCTCCCATGGGCTTTTTCCCAGTCAATGACTCAGTGTGGCAGGTATATTAAGTTAGGCCCATTCCTCACAGACATGGGATTCCACTGATGGATGACTTTGGCTTGTGGACTCTCCATTTGCCTTGCCAAACTTTCTTAGAACTGTACTGCACTCTGAGACCCTTCCACCCAACTTTTCTTCCTTCCTTCTCTCCTTCACAAGGGTCAGAATTTCATCACAGTCTGAAAGGTATCTTAGCATCTCCTGACTTCCTTCCCATTTTCCCTCACAAGAATTTCCCCTAATAAATTTCTTGCATATCTATTATTATCTTGGCATCTGATTCTCAGGGGACTCAGACTAACACAATATCTAAGGGGTAATGCAAATAAATTTCTGAAACCTGTACAGTTAACTGTTTGTCCCATATCCCTTAGCTACATGAGGAACATCTATTCAACTTGGAAGATGTGCTATAATAATTCAAATGGGTTAAGTATTCAGCCAGTAATGAATCACATTTCATGAAGTTCCCAGACACCAGTCAGAAATGATGTCATGGTAATCAACTGTACCTACATGATGACTCCATCCTTTCCATGTGACTTATTTCCAAGTTCATTTCTCCCATATCCAACCTTTCCCTTCTCACATGTCTATTTATCCAAAATGACACCCATAGGACCATCTTATCTCTCTTCTACCCAGGTGACCTTCTTTCAGTCTGGCTAAGGATGGGAAAGGATCCTCTGGATCTCCTTTCATTCTATACCTAATTTTTGGCTCTAGCATAAACACAATGTCTGATGCCCTCAGGACTCCCTCTATGTATTCTTTATTTTTAGTTCATGTAAGAACTTATATTTGTAGTGTTAATCAGTGAGACACATAGGTCTATGCAACCCCTTTCAATCATGTTCACTTTCAATATGGTAACATTACTTATAGTCCCACTAGAGAACCACCCTCACTTCTATCCATTCCCTTACATTTGAGTTCACCTCTTTAGCTAACCATTCACCCATCTCTAGCTTCTGCTTATCTCTAATTTCCCTATATTCTTTATTATAAGCCTAGAATTTTACCTCTACAATGGTCATAAAAGTGGAGTCACACAGTATCTATCCTTTTGTTCTGGCTTATTTCACTCAGGATTATGTCCTCAAGACTCATGAATCTTGTCACATGCTTCAGGACATCATTTTGTCTTACTGCTCCTTAATATTCCATTGTATGTATGTACCACATTTTGTTAATCCACTCATCTGTTGATGGGCACTTGGATTGTTCCCATCTTTTGGTGATTGTGAAGAATGTTGCTATGAACATTGGTGTGCAAATGTCTGTTTGTGTCACTGCTTTCAACTCTTCTGGGTATATACTGAGTAGTGCAATTGCCAGGTCATAGGGCAACTTGATATTTGGTTTCCTAAAAAAACACCAAACTGTCTTCCACAGCAGCTGTACCATTATACATTCCCACCAGCAGTGCCTAAGTGTCCTAATTTCTCCATATCCTCTCCAACATTTATAGTTTCCTGTTTGTTTAATAGCAAACATTCGTATAGGTGTGAGGTGGTATCTCATTGTAGTCTTGATCTGCATTTCCCTTATAGCTAATGAAAGTGAGCATCTCTTTATGTGCTTCTGAGCCATCTGTATTTGCTCTTCAGAAAAATGCGTATTTGTATCTTTAGTCCATTTTATAAACAACTTTTTTGTCCTTTTGTTGTTGAGTTGTATGATTTCTTTATGTATACAGGATATCAAACCTTTGTCCAATGTGTGATTTCCAAATATTTTCTCCAATTGAGTTGGCTGTCTCTTCACCTTTTTGACAATCTTTTGAGGCACAGAAGCATTTGATTTTGAGGAGCTCCCATTTATCTATTTTTTTCTTCTGTTGCTTGTGCTTTGGGTGGAAAGTTTCAGAAGCTACTTACTATTACTACATCTTGAAGATGTTTCCCTACATTTTCTTCTAGAGCTTTATGATATTAGTTCTTAAATGTAGGTGTTTGATCCACTTTGAGTTAATTTTTGTATAGGGAGTAATTTTGTATAGGGAGTCATTACCCCTTAGATATTGTGTTAGTCTGAGTCCTCTGAGAATCAGATGCCAACTAACACTGTATGTGAACATCTTATCCTAAGGTTGATGCAACACCATTCTGATGGCAGAACAAGACAGCCATGGCTCTGAGTCTGATGTCAGTGCTGCATGAAGTAGACAGGCACAGACCAACAAGGGCTGCAACAAGGCATTAGCCACTGGGCTTGCAGGACTACATACTGTGAAAGGGCAGTTCAGCCTTTTAGCAACTCGTCCAAAGAACTCATTGATCACATGAATGAAAAAGTATTTCTAATTCTCCTATGCTAGTTAATAAACATACTGGTAGAGATTTCCATAACTATTAGAATTGGTAAGTAGCTACTAATCTGGCGAGTTGATTCCTAATTAGGAGACTTCAGATGCTAACTAATCACTTCCAGGTTTAAATTAGAACTAACTTATACACATAAATATTCACATCTATGTTGTGATAATTAAAAAATAAATTATAGCACCAAAATATAACACCAAATCTGGACCTTCTGGGGACAGCACCACACACGTAGCCATGTAGCCATATGTTAACAAACAAGTGAAAACAGGGGTGGGTCAGGGATTGGGCTTCCTATATTGGGAAGATGAGGGAGTAGTCAGGGAATAAATTTTACATGAATTAATTCAGGGAATGCCAAAATGTAATTCCTATATCCCTTTTTCATTCTTTTGACATCCCTTATATTAACTCTCCCTTAGTGGTTCAAACAATGAATGTATTACTGTTCTAGGCTCTTGAACCAGAAATTATTTCTCATGAAAATTTTCTTAGAACTCTAATGAGGACATTTTCCAAATCCAATGAGTATCTTGTCATCAGTATGTATGAGAACATAGAAGTTACTGTTCTTCACACTATCATAAATGATCTGAAATTTCATAATCTTTAGTTTGAGTTATAAATTGCTTTCCAGGTATTCTTAAGGGGGAAATGGAAGATATGACATAGCAGTCACTGGTTCACAGCAATGCTGGAATATCAAGAATGGGCACCATGAAGGCCACCTATCCTGAGAGTAGGGCAATCTTTCTTGATTATTCTTTTATCCTGTTTTTTTTTCCAAGCAACACTTGTCATTTGTTATCCATGGTTTTCCTCTATTGTCTTAAGATTTCTTTCTTTTCCTTCATATATTTTAGCCTCATGTGAAATTGGTATGGAGGAGTATGACATTTGCAGGAGGCCAAATAACCTTCTTGTCCTGTGTTCTGCTCATGAAAAGTTAGGGGAGCAGAACTCAATCTTTGTTTAAATCTTTGTCAAAATTTTTAAAATTTTGTGTGTCTGTTTTACACACCATACAGCTCAATCACACTCATACTAAGAATTATTTGCTTCCAGTAAATTCCTTGTCCCTGTAACTGCACTCAAAGTTATTTCCTAAACCTCATTTTCAAGTTTTCCAAATTCCCTTGCCCTATTGTCCATAGGTCCTCTCTCTCAGCTTAATAACTGCTACCCTGAGACTATTAGGCCTGAAAAAGACCCTCCTTTAATCTGCTAGTGCTTAATTGGCCAAAGTCACTCAAAAATTTTCTCAATTGTATTTCTTACTGCTTATGTTTAGGAGCAGCACAATCATTTCAATATTTTGGTGACTTCCTATACTTATTTTTCTCTTGAACTAAGCTTCTTCAAGTAAAGTCTTGATAAATGCATCTAATTATAGATTAAATTAATCAAATTAATTAAACATTAAATATAAATTAAAGCACATATCAGTGCTTTAATTCTTTCCCACCATTTGCCCTAAGGCTGCTGACTCACTAGGCACATGGTCTGCTTCTCAAATTATTTGCAGACAACAGTTTTACCAAATGTTTCATCACTGCTTGGCATCTCCTATATCATTTTCCCTTCATGTACCTTATTATGAACTTATTGTACCATATTTTAGATTTTATGTTTTATGTTTTTCCTCCCTCCCCCCTCCCTTCCTTCCTCCCTCCCTACCTTCCTGCAAAACCCCACTCCTGGTTCAAATGTCTCCACTAGTAAAGATAGGATAACTGCTACAATTAATGATCCTAAATTTCAGGTGCTTCATATAGTAAAAGTATATTTCTCATTCATGCATATTGCGGTAGACATTCCCAGTCAGAAAATGGCAAATCAGGGAACTAGGCTCTTTCATTTTATTATATTTCTAGCCCCTAGGCCTCAGGGTCTTGTGTTGAAGCATATGCAGTCAACTGTCCAATAAGCAAAGAGAGAATGCTGTGTGAATCTTATCATTTTTTTTCAGTATCTCCTAGATGAATGATCCAACAGGAAGTGCTCAATATTTGTTGGTTGATACTCTTTTAAGATGTAGGAGGTTCCTCTATGTGCTGGTTTGAAATTGTTGTGTACCCCAGAAAAGCCATCTTCCTTAATCCTCATTCGATATTGCTGGGCGGGATCTTTTTTATTATTTCCATGGAGATGTGACCCACCCTATAGTGGGTGGTACCTTTTGATTAGTTGGTTTCCATGGAGATGTGTCTCCACAACTCAAGGTGAGGTTGCTTACTGGAATCCTTTAAAAGAGAACCATTTGTGAAAAGCTTCAGAGACTATACAGCCAGAGACCTTTGAAGATGAAGGAAAATACCCTTGGGGAAGCTGTTGAAGAAGTTGGTAGAGAAAGCTAGCAGATGTTGCCATGTGCCTTCCTAACTGACAGAGGCGTCCAGAAGCCAAAGACCCCAGAAGATGCTAGCCACTTGCCTTCCCAGCTGACAGAGGTGTTCCAGAGGGCATCAACCTTTCTTGAGTGAAGGTAACCTCTTGTTGCTGCCAATTTGGACATTTTCACAGCCTTAGAACTGTAAACTTGCAATTTAATAAATTCCCCCTTTAAAAAGTCATCCATTTCTGGTATATGGCATCCGGCAGCTTTAATGAACTGAAACACTGGGAGAGATCGTATAAAAGTTAACTATCACTTTTACTCAGTGAGGAGAATGTGAGACCAAATGGATGCTGAGAGACTTGGGAGAACTTATGTAGAAGGGAAATGGGGCAGGTGGAGAATTGAGGAGGTTTAAAAAAAAAGAATGGAGTTGAAGTCAAGGACAAATCTGACTCAATTTTTCAGAAGACTAGTAATGGCTATAGAGACATAGAAAAATAAAGACTGGACATGAAATGGACAAAGCTGGAAAACACATCTTTTGAGAATTAGCATTAAATTGCTGCTAATTTTAATACTGATTAAAAATTATAAGTGTGCAGGTATGGAAATATGGCATAACTATGGAGATTTTAATATAGAGTAAATGGAATACAATAAATACATATTTCATATGGGAGATTTATAATGTCCACTGAACTCATCACAAATCAGTTTAGATATCTTCCAGTAACTAAAGTGAGTGGGAATGGCATATCTACTCAATAAAACATTATACAGTCATTGAGATGATGGTCATGTAAACTGCATCATGAACATTTCCCATTTTATAATAATGTTAGTTGTATGTACAGAGTCTATACAATATACTATCCTCCCTGATTTCTATTTTATAAGAAAATGGATGTAAAATATTGATTAGAAGTAAAATCATTATACTGGATATTCTTTGTTTACCCCTTCAAATTTACTTTTTATACTTACCTACTGTGCTGGCTCAAATCTATTATCTACCCCAGAAAAGTCATGTTTTAATCCTGATCCAATCTTGTGGGGGCAGTCATTTCTTTTAATCCTGATTCAATATTGTAGAGCAGAAACTTTTTACTAGGTTATTTCCACAGAGATATGACATGCCCAATTGTGAGTGTGACATTTTGATTAGATGGAAATGTGACTCCACCCATTCAAGTTGGGTCTTGATTAGTTAACTGGAATCCTTTAAAAGAGGAAACATTTTGGAGAAATGGCAGGACAGATGTAGACATTTGGAGATCAAGACAGAAATAGCCCGGGTGCTAAGCAAGGAATCCCAGAAATCACCAGAACCTGAAGAGAAGAAATCTCTGGCCCTGGCAGATGCTAAGCTAAGAGATAAAACCCAGAGTTTTGTCCAGAGCAGCCAACTGAATGCCTACAGAAGCTTAGAGAGGAAACCCCTGGCATCAGAATTTGGAAGCAACGAAACCAGGAATGAAGACCAGCAAATGCCAGCGACATGGCATCCCAGATCACCCTTCCTTGATCCAAGGTATCTTTCTCTGGATGCCTTAATTAGGACATATTTATAGCCTTAGAATAGTAAATTTGTGACTGAATAAATCCCTTTTACAAAAGCTGATCCATTTCTGGTATACTGCATTCTGGCAGCTTAACAAACTAATATACCTACTCAGCCCTGTGTCCTGCAGAGCTTACTCTCTACAGACTACATTAACCAGATTTCCTTGCCTTCTGACGTCGTTCTATTCTGCCAATGGAGGCCACTAGCAGGAGCTCAGAGAATGGGAGGAGAGTCAGGTGGAAGTGTTTATTCTCCTGACTTCCCCCCTCCCAGGCTAAAATTTGAAAATGTTTCTCTATTGAAAGTCATATATTTAGCCACCTCTTCCATAGACATGGTTCTCATTAGATTTCTCCCTGCCTTGGCCACTTCAGGTCTAGCAGAAATAAAGTCTCCCTCTGGTAGTTAACCACAGAGTATTTCACCAGCCCCTATTGTTTATTTTTTTTATTGAATCTACATCTATTGAATTAGTCTTTTATTAAACTCATTTCAAGAATCAATCATCTGTTTCCTGACAGGTGTGTGATGACATAATAGAAAGCCTTAATGTTTTGACATATAATATATCAACCCAAGACTACATGGATTATGAGTTTGGAAAATTACTTCTATGAATACTGTAGATGAAATTTTGAATATCTGATAAAGCACTATATAGTCTTAAAAGAACTTATCATGAATGACAGTTGACTCTCATAAAAGTTATTTTTAAAACCATTAATATTGAAAATTTATAGATAAATTAAGGTTTAAATGTAAATGAATTACATATTCCATTAATATTAAACATATGAAACAGGCATTTTAATTCATCCTCTAATATTCTTTCACCATTTGTAATTACTTTTCAAACCAAGTTTTCACCCTTTTGTGGGAGAATTGTGTCTAAATATAAGGAGAAGACCTCAACTCTCTTAGACATAGGCTTATATTTAACTGCCTACAAAATTTTTCCAACAGAAAGAGGAAAGCTAAACAGATGAAAATGTTTCACTCACTGAAGCCATTCATTTATTGCATGTGCAATACATTTTTCTATTTTTATTTTACAAGTAAAGCTTGGTTTTGGCTTCCCAATAATCATGCAGTTATCAATTTCTCACACCAATACTGAGCAGATTTCTTGTATAGTGCTGAATAATTGGGTTTCAAGTACTGAGTATTAGAAAATTGAGTTCAGTGATCACATTTCTCTCAGATATAACATGATCTCCCGGGCACCTAGCTCTATGTAGTCTGTGGCTCACTTCTGAAGAATTGGCTTCAAAGTGGCCCAGGTTTAGAGGTATCAATAGAGTTGGACCTTTACATATGACTAAGAACATATAAACTGTCTACATAAAAGATGAAGGATATGGTTGATGAAGACCATGGGGAATTAATACCCAGCTCTCCTTTGTCTACCTCTTATCACTTCTAACACACACACACACACACACACACACACACACACACACACACAAATAGAATATTGATACATAACATTACATGGTGGTTTGGACTTTAATATTCCCCAAGGATGAATATCTTTAATAAAGTTCTAACAAATAGATCTTCTCCCCCAAGAGTAACCAGGAAATTGGCTCCAGAAGACATATTGTACTTGCTTTTCTCTAGAACTGGAAGGATATGAGTGTTTTGAAAATCTTCTTAAGGTTTTTATGTTTTGATTTCTAATGCACATCAGAGGTTTTACCTAATAATATCTTAGATCATGTTATAAACTTTATAAATGTTCCAGAAAGTACAGACTTATATGCCTAGATTTCATTAAATAAATACTTGACAAACTAAGGTTTCTTGAGTTGTAAATGAAAGTTTTCATATTATTTGCATAAACCCATTATACTTTGTGGCAAATTCATTTCTTCTCATAATGTAGCTGCAGTTTCTTTATATTGATCAGATAATTGCAAAGAAAAAATCATAGCCAAGAGTTATATCTAAATGCATACATATCATCCCTTCAATAAAAATAAACTCCGTCTCATTTCATGTGTATATTGAGATATCGCCTATCTTTGTACATAAATGAGACAATCATCTCCTTCCCATATTTCAATAACATAAATTTAACCATTAATAAAATATAGAACAAAATTCAACAACATAAAATCTTTCTTTCCTAATTTGCCCTCGATCTTCTTTCACAGTTAGGAATTCCTCATACATGTAAGTATAATGTTTTGGAAGTAATTTTCTTCTAATTAAAAAAAAAGTTCTTCCCAATTGAAAAAGTATTTGTGGAACCCCATTATGGGCAACACTTTCTAGTTCTAGTTAATCTATATGTATATCTATATGCAGAATTCTTCTAAAGGCATAAGTGTATGGATGTAGAAGGTATAATCTTTGTCCTCATGGAGTCACAATCTTAATGGGGAGGTAAGACAACTATAAACATATCACTCAACTCTTCTGCTGTGGGGTGCATAATGACTGACCACACTAGCTGTTGACCCTCAGGACCCAGCCCTATGCCCTGAAGTTATGCTCCCTGCACACTGCTCCCAGTCAGTTATTGAAACAATGGAGAAAGAAAATAGTTGCATTCTAGCCAAATATAGGATTCTTCCATTGGTGTCTTTGACTTGAAAACATCCATCAACCTGGTTAAGCTCTTCTTGGAGCTACAACCATGCACTCACATTGTTGAAGCTCCAGGGAACCTTATTTCTCACTTCTCGCTCTCCTAACACAGGTATCAGACATGAATTGCAATCTGAAGACTCCACCTTCTACTACTCCCTTCTCCCATGAATCTATTGCATATCTAATCTCTTCTTGGTATCTGCTTTTCAGCTGGCTTTAACTAGACATTAAATAAAATCAAATAAATCAAATAAATCTGAATGTATTGCAGTTTTAAATACTTAGCAATTTATGGTCCTTTAGCAGTGATGTTTTTTTTCTTTTCTTTTTCTTTTTTTGTATAACCCTTTGACATTACAGCCCCAAGAAAAGTGGAGGATGATAATGAATGCAGCTTCAGGAAAGTACAGCTGTCTGGGCTGTTCTGACTAGAAAAGAATGGAAAGGATAAATCCTACTTTTTCAGCCCTGAGAGGCGGTAGAATGTAGGAGTATGAAAGTAAGCAAGATCTCATTGAGTAGGTCAATGATTGGAAGTTTGAAATGTGCTTAGAGGGTCAAGGAAATTTGAAAGCATAAAGAGTCCTTGTTCTGCTCCCCATTTGAAAATTTGAGAGGAGAAAGTATCATGGGTAATCTTACCAAAATCTGGATTGGAGCAGGCAACAAACCAAAACTGAGTTAGCACATTGAACTTCCTTTGATTCTTTAATAGTATGGGAAGGATCTGAAAATTTATGTTACCCTCAAGATGGGATGGGTTGATGACTGTGGATCCAACCAGGGATTGAATGGACAATAGAGTCACATCTCAAAGACAGGACCAAAGTGTGGCTGAGTCAGCAGGGAAGACCACCATGAGTATGTTAAGATAGTTAGAGACCATCAGCTACACCAGCTACAGGTTTCAACTGAGGACATTAGCACAAAACTAAGTACATTCCAAGGTTCCTTAGTGTATACACTCAAAGACAGCAGGAGGTCAGGGAATGCACCTTTGCCTTTATGTCGTGGAGATACATGGCCTCCTTCTACTATACAGTGTCCCATTAGGAAACAGAGATACATTAAACTAGGAATTTGAAGATAATTTAATGAAGGGACTATTTCAAAGGGGTGTGCAGATTTAAGGGCTTCAAGAAAAGATGTTGAAACACTTCGGTATCAGCAAGAGCAGAAATTGTTGCCACCCTCGGCTTGATGAGATAAGGGATGAATAGGTAGTACTGGAGTTTTGTGGGGGTCGGAGTCCTGGAATAAGGCCTGCCAGCAGAAGGTGAAAATATAGAAGAATACATTTACTCTAAGAAAAACTATGTTGGAGAAGCCAGGAGGCAATGGGAGAAAAACATTCAAACATTTTTCTTTTTCCTGTCTCCTTATCTGTTGCCAGTGCCTTCCATTGGCCAAATTCAGTCAGAAGCCAGAGGGATGTTACCCAGATATGCAATTGTAATGGTCATCCTCCCAGGGGCACAGAGAAGAATGAGAAAGCATGGAAAGTAGAATTGGGGGAGAGATAGAGAATTAACCTACATGCCCTCCATTCATTTAGATGTCATTTCAAAGATGGACAGAGGGAGGTGGGACAACTAAAAGATTGAATTACCCAGATAGAATTTATGTAAAAAGATTGCTCAAATTATTGCATCCAGTTAAGTTTACTAGACTGAACTAAATGTCTGAATCTCTTGCCCCCCACCCTCTGAAATATTCTTGGAGGAAGATAAATCATTTTAAAATTCCGTCTTTATTCAGCAAATATTTATTGAAGATGCTTTTCTGAAACAGGTACTTTTGCAGATGCTAGGACTACAGACTGGGACTGACAGATAAAGATTCTGCATCCCCCTAGGAAGAAATGAAACATATTATATGATATTAGGTAATATGAGATCAGTGGGTAAAAGTGTTCTGAAGACTACTATAAAGAAAGGGTTAAACGGTGATGGGGATTGCTATTTTAGACAGGGTCATCAAAGAAATTTCTGCAAGAATAATTTATTGAAAATCTTCAGAAGGTAAAGTCTCAGGGTAATAGAAGCCCATGTTTAACTTTTTCCTTTTTCCCAGGTTAGCAAATTCAAATGGATAAATTCAGTGGTATTTATCTTGGATTAAATCATATTTAAAAGAAGCAGTTGCTTAAATAGGTGATCAGTTTGACTTATTTGGGTTGCAGTGAATTGAGTAAACATAGGCTCATACAGAAGATAGTTGAATGTCTGATATTGTGCTTTTCATCTACTATAATGTCATGCAATTATGAAGCTGGAAGGGACCTTAAAAAAATCTAGAGTTACGGAGCCAATGATACCTTTTCTGAAGTAATCATAACATGTCTGATACATTAAATGTGTAATTTTATATCTTGCATTTTGGGGAAGGTAATCTCAAACATGAAAAACAAAAACAACAGCAAAATCCTTTTTAAAGGGAAACGACAAGAAGGAAATAAAATATAACAATATTAACAACTCTTTTGATTATGGAATTATATATACTTTCATTCTTCACTCTGCTTTTCTGTATATTCTAGAATGTCTGTAGTGAGAAGAAATTTATTTTACAATAGGAAATGGGAAATAAATTTTACTAATGGTATTAAAATAAGCATGATCTCCTTGCAAAATGCTAGGGTCCATATAGCAACAGATCATCCGACTTCATTTTTCCTCTATATCCCATTTTTTGAATCATCTCTACAAGGTAAAATTCCTGGCTTAAAACTAATAGCTGAAAAATTGCAGCAGTTCTCAAAGGTATATTACAGTTTGGTGAAGAGAAGAATTCCACATGAAAGCCTCAGTGACATTTTTCAGCTTAATTCAAGAGTCAAATTGTGAAGCAGCAGCAACACTATCTTCCCAATGACACTAGCTGTTCAACTCTTTTCATACTGTTCTTCCTATCAAGTTATCCTCTTCTCTCACTTCTCATTTGCATTTCCATCTCAGGAGTGTCTTCCATATTTGCTATCAGTAATTCCTATATCACCATGATGATTGCTGATATTTTTTTTCAATATTTTCACCAATGCATTTACACAAAGGAATAGGTGGTAGAAAGAATACAGGTTTCCTGTCAAACTTGTGATAAAGCTGACTGGGAAATCATTCATGACTCATTAAATTCCCCTGATATGGGTGATATAAACCAACCTCTGTGTAAGTTTGCCCTCAATGATGCCCTTACCTAAGTAGCCTTGGAATGAGAAGCAGTCAAGAGTCTACTCTTAGTTGTGAATTTTAAACATTGACTGGTTTGTAGCTGTGAAATAGCTTATTTATTTGACATTCACTAATGTCTTTTTTGTTTTTCATGGGCAGGAGCTGGGAATTGAGCCTGGGTCTCCGGTATGGCAGCTGAAAACTCTGCCTGCTGAGCAACGGTGGCCAGCCTCTTTTTTTTTTTTTTTTTGAGCCACTATTTAAATGAAAGATAAGAGAATACTAATCTGATTATTTCTCTCATGTAAACACAGCAGGGATCTTTGAAGACTTGGAATCAGAGACTACTGAAATCCACCACCAGAAAAAAATATTTCCTTACAGTGAAGCTGAATCTCCATCAGGAACGTTTAGATGAGAAGTCACTTGCAGTCCATTTGAGAGTTACAGTTTGAGGCAAATTCTTGGTTGATAAAGGGCCTTGGATATTAGGTCCAATAAAGTAGTGGCAATGCATGTGTGTGCTGGGGTGCTTTGCTATCATTGGCAAAGCCACAGGCAATCATTACCAGTTGTTTGCTGGGATAGGGAGAGAGTGAGAAGTAGGAGTCAGGCAAAGCATACTGGAAGGACTGACACTAAGATGGACAGCTGGATAAAATTACCAATGCCAGGAAGGTACTAATTCCTGATAATCCCCCACCCCCAAGAAAATGCTTGCTGTCGTTTGGTGTCAAAAATTCTGTCATTAGCATGTAAAGGCTCGTCATTAGGAAACCATAAATTCCCTTTTGTATCATGTATGGGGTAATTTACATTTTAAGCTACCATATTAGCTATTGATTTCAGTCATTGCTGGGAGGCACCATTCTACCTGAGCCCCATTTTGGCTGGAGCCCAGCTCTCTAATCATAAGTGAATACTCTTCCTTACTGATATTCAGCAACCTCTGCCTTTACCAAACCTATAATGTTCAGAACTCTGATGCTAGTTTGAGGTGCTCTCTGACTGAAAGATCAGTTAGGCATTCTAGAGGAGAGTTATTGCTACTAACCATCCAACTTTTTCCTTGTAAGATATTATCCTGGAATTTCCATAAGACCACCTTTCACCTATTTTCCATCCATGACGTGAGATAAGGTTTGACCTCTTCTTCAGCACCAGAGACCAGCCCTTATGGTTCAAAGTAATCTATACTTTCCTTTGGTTACAGAGATTTTTAGTTGCCAATGAAATAATTATAGAGACTAGTTTTTCTTTTGGTTTATAGGTAGATGGTATAGGGAAAAATTGTTCATCACTGAGAATCAGATTCTTTGATTTGTGTTTTCCTAAAGTCTTATAAACTATTCTTCTCTTTGCTTTCAGTTATATATCTTTTGACCTGGCCACAGTATAAAATAAACCTCTTCCAAAGGAAGGGCATTTTAATTTCAGTCATATAGCAAGGTATGTTGGTACTTATCTGTGAATGAGAGCTGCTATTTCGTATGCAGATACATATGCACATGTAGGCAATAGCATATACATGTACCCAATAAATAAACACACATACACACACACACAGAGCATTATGACAGTATAAGAACATTGGCTATCCCAGGAGATGGCTGTTGAATCAACACCACTTCTCTATGGCTAACCTCTTCTCAATAAGAATGTATCAGTCGGGAGTGACTGCATCAAGATGGTGACATAAGACATTCCCTGGAAAAGTCTCCCCTCAGAATCAACTAACAAGAGGACCAATTGGAACTCTGAAGGAAGACAGAGACTAGGAAAAGACTCCATAAACACTGAATCAAAGAAAAAGAAAAATAATCTCCAAGATCAGGTAGGAGATTTTCTTCCCAGAGACACCAGTCCATACTCCACCAACCCCTAAAGTCCCCCACAGCTTTGGGGGGGGGGGGTCACACAGAGGCAGCAAGGCCTAGAGCCACTCACAGTGGCAAGTAAGAACCCTATGCATCCTGAGGCACAGAGACCCAAGTCTGTAGAGACCAGGGCAGAAAGCAAGTCACTGAGTTGTGCTGCTTAAAAAGGAGCCCCTGTCGGGGTGGTGGGAGGGGAGAGAGTGTGGCAGGAGATAGACAGAGAAAGGGAGAGAGAAGGTGAGAGGGAAGGATGGAGGGAGATGATGGCAGAACTACAGACAAGAGGTACTCACTCAATCCAGTTTCTGTGGCCTGGACCACCTAATGGCAAATCAGATTTTTTGATTGATTCACATTTCTGGATTATGGATCCCTGGGGTGGGATACACTAATAGGAAAGAAACTGGAGGTCAAAATAGAAAACACTCAAGTTTCCATAAACATGGACAAAGGCAGACAAAAGGAATTCATGCTCTAGGATTCCATTTATATGAGATTCAAGAAAAATGTAAACTAATATAGTGACATAAAGCAGATCAGAGGTTGCCTGGTAATAGTGCAGGTTGGGGAAAAGGAGGAGTAGGAGAGAAAGATTCTAAAGGGACACAAAACAGCTTTTGGAATGACAAAAGTGTTTATTATCTTTATTGTGGTGATTGTTTTACAGGTATGTACATATGTTAAGAATATCAAATTATACGCGTCAATTTGTGCAGTATGTCAATTATATTCCAATGGAGCAGTTGGTGTTTCAAAGAAAGATAAATTTTAAATGGTTAATATAGAGAATATCAGATTTTTTCAGTATTACCACAGGGAACTTTTAAATATAACAGCCCCCCTTTTCCTGTAGTCTCTATCTTCTTATATATTTCCATCAATGGCATAGCCATTAACTCCATCTCTTAGATGGGAAACAGTGTCTTTCTGCATAACTTCCTGAACTTAATCTACAGGCACTGCTACATTTTCTTAAACAGTTCTTGAATCTACGACTTCCACTCAATCCCCACTCTCACTGCCTTATTTTAGCTTCTCTGCATCTCTGTCCTTTTACTCCTATTTAGTTGCTCCTTTTACAGAATGCATGACCCTTCATGGTTATATCTTTTCTCCACATTATTAAAAGATATAGCTTTCTACAAAACAGAAATACTTAAATAGTTCAGAAATATCTGCATGATGGAATATGATCTCTTTAGTATAACTTCTAAAATCCTTCGAAGTTTTTCCTCAACCCTAAATTCATCTACTTTTCATACCTTATACATTATTTTAAAGCAGTTTTAAGATAAATTCACATAGCACACAATCCATCTAAAGCGTACAATCAATGTCTTCTAGTATATTCACAGAATTGTGCTTTCATCATCACAATCAATTCTAGAATATTTTCACCCACAAGAGGTTTCGCTATATTATAGAGCCCCAGATTTCATACTCTGGCTTTCCTTCTAGTGGCATACACGACCCTAAATTTCCCTGTCAGCCACAATTGTGCCAACGTGCCATCACTGTTAATTCACTCACAATAATGTGCTGCCATCATCTCTATCCATTTCCAAACATTTACAATCAATCTTATTACAAAATCTGCATAAATTAAGCATCAGCTCCCTAATCTCTGCCCTCATGCTGTCTTCTGTTGACCTATGTTCTAGATATTAACACCATGAGTTTGCTAGTTATATTTAGTTCATATGAGTGAGGTGATACAATGGCTGTTCTTTTGTGTTTGACTTATTTCACACAACATAATGTCCTCAGGGTTCATCTATGTTGTCACATGCCTCAGGACTTCATTTCTTCTTACAGCTGAATAACATTCCACTGTCTGTATATAAAATTTTGTTTATCCATTCTTCAGTTGATGGACACCTGGGTCATTTCCATCTTTTAGCAATTGTAGTTTTGTTTTGTTTTGTTTTTTAAATAGTGGCCACTCTAGGAGGGGTGAAATGATATCTCATTTTTTTTTATGTTGTATGGCGGGGTCACATTTCATTTTTTTTTTATGTGAGTATCCCGTTATTGCAGTTCTGTTTGATGAATTTTTGTTTGTTTGTTTTGATTGTTTGTTTTTTGGGGAAGTGCATGGACTGGGAATGGAACCCAGGTCTCCCACATGGCAAGCGAGAATTCTACTGCTGCACCATCCTTGCACCCCCAATATCTCATCGTTTTGATTTGCATTTCCCTAATAGCTAATGATGTCGAACAACATTTCGTGTGCTTTTTAGCCACTTGTATATCCTCTTTGGAAAAATGTGCTTTCTTTTCCATTTTTAAATTGGATCGTTAGTCTTTTTATCATTGAGTTTTTATCATATATGTCCTGGACATCAAACCTTTATCTGATATGTTGTTTCCAAATATTTTCTTCCATTGAGCAGTCTGCCTTTGCACCCTCTTGACAAAGTCCTTTGAAACACAAAGTATTCAATTTTGAGGAGGTCCCATTTATCTATTTTTTCTTTCATTGCTTGTGCCTTGGATGTGAGATCTGAAAATAAACACCTCCTACCACAAAATCTTGAAGACGCTTCCCTACACTTTCTTCTAGGAATTTTATGGTTTTGGCTTTTATATTTCAATATTTGATCCATTTTGAGTTACTTTTTGTATAGGGTATGAGATAGGGGTCCTTTTTCATTCTTTAGGATGTGGATATCTAGTTCTCCCCACACCATTTGTTGAAGAGACTGCTCTATCCCACTTGGATGGAATTTGGCAGCCTTGTCAAAAATCAATTCCCTAAAGATGTGAGGGTCTATTTCTGAACTACCAATTCAATTCCAATGGTCCATATGACTATACTTATGTCAATATCATGCAGTTTTTTACCACTGTAACTTTATAATATGCTTTAAGGTCAGGAAGTGAGAATCTGCCAACATTTATTTTTTCCCAAGATGTTTCTAGCTAATCGAGGCTCCTTAACCCTTCCAGATAGATTTTATAATTGAATTTTCCAATTTTGCAAAGTAGGCTATTAGAATTTTGATTGGGATTGTGTTGTATGGCAGGATTTGTATTGGGATTGTGTTGTATATCTGTAAATGAATTTGGGGGGAATTGATATATTAAGAATATTTTGTTTTCTAATCCATCAACACAGAATGTCCTCCCATTTATTTAGGTGTTCATTAATTTCTTTTAGCAATGTTTCAGTTTTCTGAATACAGAAAACATCCTTGGTTTAGTTTATTCCTAGATATTTGATTCTTTTATTTGCTATTGTAAATGGATTTTTTCCTGATTTCCTATTCAGATTGCTCATTAATAGTATATAAAAACATAACTTATTTTTGCATATTAGTCTTGTATGCCTCAACTTTGCTGAACTCGTTTATTAGTTCTAGTTGCTTTGTTGTAGATTTTGTAGGACTTTTAGGATCATATCGCAAATAGGGAAAGTTTTCCTTTTTCTTTTGCAATTTGGATGCCTTTTATGTTTTTTTCTTGCCTAATTGCTCTAGCTGAACGTCTAGCACAATGTTGAATAAAAGTGGTAACAGTGGGTATCCTTTCCCATCCTGATCTTAATGGGAAAATTTTAAGTCTTTCACCACTGAGTATAATGTTAATTGCCTGTTTTTCATGTATACCTTTTATCATGTTGAGGAAGTTTCCTTTGATTCCTATCTTTTGAAGTGTTTTTATTAAGAAAGGTTGCGAGTTTTTGTCAAATGTCTTCTGCGTCAATCGAGATCATGTGTTTCTTCTACTTCAATTTGTTTATAGAGTGTATTACACTAATTCATTTTCTTGGTTGAACTACTTTTGCATACTTGCTAAAACTCATTTGATCATGATGTACAATTATTTTAATGTGCTGTTAGATTCTATTTGCAAGTATTTTGTTGAGGATTTTTGCCTCTATATTCACTGGAGAGACTGACTTGCAATTTTCCTTTCTGGTAGTATCATTACTTTGCTTGGTTTAGGGTGATGTTGGCTTCATAGAATGAGTTAGGTAGTGTTCCTTCCTCTTCAAATTTTTGGAAGAGTTTCAGCAGGACTGGTATTAATTCTTCTTGGAATTATTAATTCTTCACCTATGAAGCCATCTGTTTATGGGCTTTTCTTTGTTGGGAGGTTTTGATGACCTATTCAATCTCTACTTATGATTGGTTTGTTGAAGTCTTCTATTTCTTCTGTAGTCAGTGTATGTTGTTCATGTGTTTCTAAAAAATAATCCATTCCTGTGATTGCCTAGTTTTTCAGTATAAAGTTATTCATAGTGCCCTCTTATGATCTTTTTATTTCTCTTGGGTCAGTAGTAATGTCATCCATTTCATTTCTCACTTTCCTTGCATCTTCCCTCTCTCTTTGTTGTCAGTCTAGGTACAGGCTTGTCATTCGTTTATCTCATATAAACACTTTTGATTTTATTGTTACTTTCTATTGTTTCTTTGGTCTAAATTTCATTTATTTCTGCTCTAATTTTTGTTATTTCTTTTCTTCTGTTTGCTTTGGTGTTATTTTGCTGTTCTTTTTCTCCTTCCTCTAGGCATGCAGTTAGGTATTTGTTTTTAGCTCTTTCTTCCTTTTTAATGTAGTGTTTAGGGTTATAAATTTCCCTCTCAGCACTGCTTTTACTGCTTCCCATAAGTCTTGTTGTGTTCTTGTTTTCCTTTGTCTTGGGATATTAACTGATTTCTCTTGTAATTTCTTCTTCAACCCACTGATTACTTAAGAGTGTACTATTTCACATTCAAAAATTTGTCCACTTTCCAGTCCTCCACTTGTTTGATTTCCAGCTTCATTCCATTATAAGATGTTCTAGTTTGCTAGCTGCCAGAATGCAATATATCAGAAATGGAATGGCTTTTAAAAAGGGGAATTTGATGAGTTGCTAGTTTACAGTTCTAAGGCCGAGAAAATGTCCCAATGGAAAAAGTATATAGAAATGTCTAATCAAAGACATCCAGGGAAAGATACCTTGGTTCAAGAAGGCCGATGAAGTTCAAGATTTCTCTCTCAAGTGGAAGGGCACATGGAAATACAGTCAGAGTTTCTCTCTCATCTGGAAAGGCACATGGTGAACATGGGCCGGGTTCCTTTCTCATCTGGAGGGGCACATGGTGAACAGGGTGTCATCTGCTAGCTTCTTCTCCTGGCTTCTTGTTTCATGAAGCTCTCCAGGAGGCATTTTCCTTCTTCATCACCAAAGGTTGCTGGCTGGTGGACTCTGCTTCTTGTGGCTACATCATTCTGCTCTGCTCTCTCTGAATTGCTTTCATTCTCCAAAATGGTTCCTCTTTTATAGAACTTCAGAAACTAATCAAGACCCACCCAAATGGGTTGGAGACATGCCTCTAGCTAACCCAGTTTAACAATCACTCTTGATTAAATCACATCTCCAGGGAGATGATCTAATTACAATTTCAAGCACACAATAATGAATAGGGATTAGAAGAAATGGCTGTCTTTACAAAATGGGATTAGGATTAAAACATGGCTTTTCTAGGGTACATACATCCTTTCAAACCAGCACATAAGAGAAAGTGCTTTCTTTAATCTCAATCTTTTAAATTTATTGAGACCTGTTTTGTGACCCAACATGAGGTCTATACTGGGGAATGATCTAGGAGCCCTCGAGAAAGATGTATATCCTACTGTTTTGTGATACATTGTCCTGTATGTATCTGTTAGGTGCAGTTCATTTGTGAAATTATTCAAATTCTCGGTTTTCTTTCTGATATTCTGTCTAGATGTTTTATATATTTACATGAGTGGTTTATTGAAGTCTGCAAATATTATTGTAGAGATATTTATTTCTGTCTTAGTTTTGCCCACATTTGCCTCATGTATTTTGGGGCACCATAGTTAGGTGCATAAATATTTATGATTGATATTTGTTCTTGGTGGATTGCCCCATTTATTAATATTATTATCGTCTCATAAGAGCTTTGCATTTAAAGTTTACTTTGTCTGACATTAGTATAGCTTTTTTTTTTTTTGGATACTATTTATGTGGAATATCCTTTTCCAGCCTTTCACTTTCAACCTATTTTTATCCTTGGGTCTAATATGAACCTTCTATAGATGGCATATAGATAGCTCATTAAAAAAAAAAAATCGCCCCCTTCAGGGAATGGTGAGAACGGGGAGAAATTCAACTTCCCCCAAGTTGAATTCTTGATATTCTCACAAGCAGTGTGGACAACCAAAGCTATAAGCTGAGCCCCCAGTCTTGGGGTTTGTTCATATGAAACTTAACCCCACAAAGGATAGGTCAAGTCTACTTAAAATTTAGGCCTAAGAGTCACCCCCAGGAG